>BSQZ01000009.1:5103251-5133251 GCA_033239005.1 Lamellibrachia satsuma
AGGTGGGTATGTGTTAGATTTAATTTTGTCTTCTCAAAATGAATTAGTTAACAATGTTAAAGTACACGAACCTTTGGGTTCAAGTGACCATAGCCAAATCCATTTTGATATAAAAGTAAAAACAGGGAATACATATAAAAAGCAATGGAGGAGGAACTTCAACAAAGGTAAACATAAAGTGATGAGAATATATCTAGCAAATATAGATTGAAATAATTTGCAGAAGAACAAGACAGCAACAGAGTGCTGAACTTGTTTAAAATATGAGATTGAGGGCATTATTGAGAAATTTTTTCCATTAAGAAAACAGTGTAAAAGGTCCAGAAAGAAACACCTGTCAAAAGAGGCTATTAGAAAAATTGCTCAAAAACAGATGCTGTGGAGGGTATATAAACATGCTGGAAATGTAGACTACACAAACTACAAAGAGGTACTTAACTTAGCTACAACTGAAATTAGAAAATCTAAAAGAACCTTTGAAAAAAAATTGGCAGGTAATATAACAAATGAGAGCAAGTGTTTCTATGCTTATGTAAGGAGTAAACAGAAAGTTCAAGATAAGGTCGGACCACTGGAAAACAACAGTGGAAACATAACTTCAGACGGGTTTCAAATGGCAGAGGTCCTGAATGAATATTTCAGCTCAGTTTTTACCACAGAAGATATCAGCTCACTTCCAGTTCCATTTACTAAATTTGAGGGCAATACATCAGAACATTTAGGGCAGTTATTTGTAACTCCATAAACTAGAGCAAACAAAATTAAGAAGGTGAAAGATAATAAATCACCTGGAGTTGATGGGATACCACCAACACTGCTTAAAGAAATTGTTGAGCAAATTAGTGCACCACTTGCAAAGGTGCTTAACTTGTAACTAGAAGAAGGAATAGTTCTTTCAGAATGGAAAGAAGCAAACATTTCACCGCTATTTAAGAAAGGATCGAAGAACAAACCAGAAAATTACAGACCAGTGAGTTTAACATCAGTTGTATGTCAATTACTCGAAACATTAATTAGAGACCACATGGTGGAATTCCTGGTAAAACATAAATTAATAAATACATCTCAACATGGGTTCCTATCTCTCATGTTTTTTGGAAGAAATTACAAAGTGGGTCGATGTCAGGTCACCAGTGGATGTTGTCTACTTAGATTTTCAGAAAGCTTTCGATAAAGTGCCACATCAAAGATTGTTACTTAAACTAAAAGCCCATGGCATAGGTAATGATATAATCAACTGGATAGAAAAGTGGCTTACCCACAGAAGACAGAGAATAATAGTAAACAGTGATATTTCAAACTGGAAATCTGTTTTGAGTGGGGTACCACAGTGATCACTCTTTTTAATATATATATATATATATATATATATATATATATATATATATATAAATGATTTGGAAGATGATATATCTAGCAAAGTACTGAAATAAATTTGCAGATGACACAAAAGTATTCAGAAAGGTTACTAATGATACAGATAAACAAAGTTTACAGGATGATCTAGATAAATTAGTTAAATGGTCAGAAAAATGGCAAATGCTATTCAATTTTGGGAAGTGTAAATGCATACACATAGGACATGGAAACATGGACGAAGAATATAAAATGGGGGATGCTGTACTAGGTAGAACCACACAACAATAGGACTTAGGTGAAACATTTAGTGCTGACATGAAAGTTTCAGAGCAATGTTGGATTGCTGCTTTGAAAGGAAATCAAATTCTAAGGCTAATTAGGAGAACTATTACGTATAAGGAGAAACAGTTAATTGTACCCCTGTACAAAGCAATAGTTAGACCACATTTGGAATAGTGTATACAAGCATGGAGGCCGTATTGTAAGAAGGACACAGACAAGCTAGAAAGAATACAACAAAGAGCAACTAAAATTAATCCAGAATTGAGAGACCTTAGTTATGAAAGCCGCTTATTAAAATGTGGTTTGACTACACTAGAGATCAGGAGACTAAGAGGAGACCAAACAGAATTGTTTAAAATAGTGAACGGTTTTGAGGATGTTGATAGGAATATGTTCTTCAAATTTAAAGAAGGTAGTAGAACCACAGGACACAAAGCAGCATTAGTTAAGTAACAGTGTAGGTTGGACATGAGAAAGTACTCTTTCTCACAGAGGGTATACATGAAAGGAACAAAATGCCAAATGATTGTGTTAATGCTAGTAGTGTAAGGGCGGGCTACACATAGATAATAAAATTGTTGAACTCTCGGTAAGCCAATGGCTTCCTTGTCTGCTTGCCATCTGGAACTTGTTGTTTGGGATGGCAATCTTGTTAAATCGTGTTAAATCTATAACTGAAGTTTGTTTAATCAAGTTGCAATACGTATACTTCTAATTCATTGAATTTAGCATTAACAGATTGAAAGTTGTTGCTTAATATTATTATTATGTTATTTGTGTTTGCCAAGAGATTGAAATTGTTGTTGTCGTAATACAAGGAATGGTGTTTATATTGTAGTTGGTCGTTATGTGTTTGAAGCAGGTAGTTGAGAGAATTTTGTTGCATGCCTCCTAAATGTCTTTAAAATAATTCCTCATTTAGCAGAATGTTCATATTAGTCATTGGATTTTTTTAATATATTTATAATTAGCAGTGTAGAGTTACATGATGTGAAACGTATCTCTGATATCATTGCTGTCAAACATGCATAAATGTGATGTGAGGCGTTGACTTTGAGTGTGTAAATGTCTGATTGTTAAAGGGGGGGTGAAGCACTCGAACAACCATAGCCCAAACATAATAACATACCGTTTACAGTATATATCACCCTTATATGATGGGCGCAACGCCACGGTAATTTTGTAATATCCTTTTAAACTTTGCCATTATCTTCGCTGCGCAGCGCCATATTGCTCTGCGGGGGGCTCAGCGGCAGAGTGGTTTGAGTACGAGCTCCTGGCACGGCGTTCACACAGTAAAAACCTCTCGGAAAAACGGCCGAAACGCATGGAAAATCGAATAAAAAGAAAACTGGTGTACACTGGATGGCTCCTGGATATATCAACTAGTACTACAAATGCAAGGAAAAAACTTTTGATCGACTTCCGAGGAAGAATTTGCAGCGGAAAAGGTGGTTGCAAATGCGGAAATTGCCGTGTCCGCCAGTCGCAGGCACTGCGAGTGACCACTTTTCCGACAAAAGACTGTGATGAGCATGGACAGACGGAGAGCATCAAGATGTCATTCTTGGTCAAAGACACCGTTCCATCTTAGATTTTTTTTCCGCATATGACCATGCATCTACAGACTATTCTGCGACAAGGAAACGTCAGATATCAAAGGGCAGAGCTATGCGCAGGAAGCGACGAGCCGAAACCAGGTTAGTAAATTGGATTACCGTTACCATTGTGACTTATCACTACGATTACAATATAGTTCCACCCCAATAAGCACAGCTGTGCTTCAACGTCAGCATATATATAACCCACAGTAAATCGAAATGTATGAATACAATAAAGTGCGAGTAAGTGTTAATAGTTTGATATAATTACGAGTGTTTTCCTATCCGCCGATTTATTTTCGACGTGATCAGACGTACCGTCAATACGTGGCCGTACTCAAAACAATAACAATAACTCAATAAGTGCTACGTACAGGATATATTGCAGCCTTATAACATGGGCCATGGCGTATGTACTAGGCAAAATTATTCAAGAAAATAATTTTATATTATTTATTGACAGTCATAATAAGTCTCATACTCCAGTGTTTTAAATGCCTAGAGACCAAGCAGCAAGCGTAAGGCTAAGCCTAAGGGAGTAGATGCATGGGAGAAACACACCAAAAGACAGTATAGATTATAGCGCAACAGAAGCCTGCTGTTGCTGTTTACATTTCAAATTCTTTATGGAAATATTTAAATATACAAATACTTTCATTGTGATTAAGTGCAAATGCAGTTACACAAACTTTTTAAAAGTATTTAAATATTTAATAAAATGTATTTCACCCATGCAATGTCTAGCTGGAGAGGAAACTAACTAAGGCATCGTCATCTACCCAGTTGAACACTGTCAGATTACATGTCTGCTTTCTATAATGACACTTTACAATTTCTGTCTGAATTCTTGTGACTTGACAATAAGGCAAAATTATATAAAATTAATTTGCTTTATTGATCAGATTAAACCCCACATGTAATAACTGGAAGTTCATAAAGAGATGTATTAATTACATTTTATTCTGAGTTGACTGATAACACTGTAATGAATATCGTGGGGGGAGGGGGCAACTATTGGCAATCCACAATAGTATTAGTACAAGCTATACATATGAAGGAAGTCTATCAGGCATGGGGGTCAATTCTGTTTCGTCAATTCCAAAAAATCATTTCTAATTCCGCCTTGCAAAAAATCAATTCCAACTGTTAAAATCCTAGGCTAAAGAAAAATTCAAATCCAATTCGTTTTAACACAGTTTTATTTGTCACGTGTGCACAATCATATTTAATTAGATATGATTACAAAATTATTGTTCGTTAAATACACACACACACACACACACATATATATATATATATATCATTTCCAGGTCGTTTGCCCCCCTCCCGGACATTTGCCCCTTTGTCACTTGCCCCCCCAGACATTAGCCCCTTGCCTTATTAAAAATCTGGACAATTGCCCCCTGTCCGTAGCCTCGGGATTATTTGTAAGTTTTTTAAGAAATGTTTTTTTAACTTATTTTTTATTTGTGAACATGAATTCAAGATATATATTACCGTAATTGCAATTAATGTTCTTTGTGCCAGATCAGCCAAGTAAATTACTTTATATAGTTGGAGGTGATCCTGTAATCAAAGGATTATCTTTATTGCAATTGTGGAAGAAGCCAGTGACATCAGGACCTGGACCTGTTAGGACAATTGAGGATATTTGAAAGAAGCCATCTCAACAAGGTTTCTTTTGAATTGCATTTACCATGGAGAGTTGGAGTGACTCCATTTTCCTATAAAACTGGATGCACAAGCCAGAGTTGTCAGAATTCACTTATAACTTCACCATGGAAATTACTACTAGCATCTGAGGAGGTCAGAAGCTATGTTTTGAGTGTCATTCCTACACCAAGAAGGGGGACCAACAAGATTACTCTTCAATGGGAGTGAAGCCAGCGTCGATCCTGATCATGCAAGGGTGCTGTGGTCACTGATCTGATCTCCAGATCCAGAATGCGATCAACAAGACTGCCTGCAACCATGATGGTGACACGGCACCGATAGAAGCTGCCAAGGTCGGTGAGGACCTGAAAACTAAGGCAGCTAATACCAGGGGCACTCCAAACCAGCTGATCTCTGACTCGTTACTGTCCACCACTGTTTGTGGAAGCATCACCCCAAGAACCCATCTTCCACCACTGATCTGTCTATCAATGATACCTGGAAGACAACTGGTGACAAGAACATCTCATACACACTCCAGGGGATAGGCCATTGCATTAGGCTAAAGTGACTTTGACTTGTCATTGAATGTTATGTTATTGTAGCAATAATGATAAAACTGCAAACTGATTTTCACTTGTCAACTATCATAGAAAAAAGGGGCAGATGTCCGGGGGGGAGCAAATATGCTAGGAGTCAGATTTATATCGCTATCAGTGGTAGTATCATAAATTTACTGGAAAGTTTGAGTCTTCAACATCCTAATCTCCAACATGTATTCTCCATGGGGACATTTTTAATTACTACAAAGGGCAAACCCTACAGCCGCATGTAACAGCATTGTACAGGTGACCAGCGACATGTTTATTATGGGAAACTTGTGGGCTGAACATTAGGCTTGGATAAACAAGGGGCTGCATTCAAGTGGGGTAGGCTTCCTAAAAGCAAGGTCATGTCTAACCAATTTCTTATGTTTTTTAGAAGAAATTACATAGTGGGTAGATGACGGGTCACCAGTTGTCTACTTAGATTTTCAGAAAGCTTTCAATAAAGTGCCACATCAAAGATTGTTACTTAAACTAAAAGCCCATGGTATAGGCAATTGTGTAATCAACTGGATAGAAAAGTGGCTTACACACAGAAGACAGAGAGTAATAGTAGATGGTGAGATTTCAAACTGGAAATCTGTTTTGAGAGGGGTACCACAGGGATCGGTATTAGGCCCTATACTGTTTTTAATATATATATATAAATGATTTGGAGGATGACATATCTAGCAAAGTACTCAAATTTGCAGATGACACAAAAGTATTCAGAAAGGTTACTAATGATACAGATAAACAAAGTTTACAGGATGATCTAGAAAAAATTGTTAAATGGTCAGAAAAATGGCAAATGTTATTCAATTTTGGGAAGTGTAAATGTATACACATAGGACATGGAAATATGGACGAGGAATATAAAATGAGGGATGCTGTACTAGGTAGAACCACACAAGAAAAGGATTTAGGAGTAACATTTAATGCTGACATGAAAGTTTCAGAGCAATGTGGGATTGCTGCTTCAAAAGGAAATCAATTTCTAGAGCTAATTAGGAGAACTATCAAGTATAAGGAGAAACATCTAATTGTACTCCTGTACAAAGCAATAGTTAGACCACATTTGGAACATTGTATTCAAGCATGAAGGCCATATCGTAAAAAAGACATAGATAAGCTAGAAAGAATACAACGAAGAGCAACTAAAATGATTCCAGAATTAAGAGACCTTAGTTACGAAAGTCGCTTATTACAATGTGGTTTGACAACACTAGAGACCAGGAGACTAAGAGGAGACCAAATAGAAGTTTTTAAGATAGTGAACGATTATGAGGATGTTGATAGGAATATGTTCTTCAAACATAAAGAAGGCAGTAGAACCAGAGGACACAAAGCAGCATTAGTTAAGGAGCAGTGTAGGTTGGACATGAGAAACTACTCTTTCTCACAGAGGGTGATAAATGAATGGAACAAACTGCCAAATGATTGTGTTAATGCTAGTAGTGTGAATATGTTTAAAAATAGAATTGACAGATGTCTGGTAAGGGCATATCTCTTTTTGATGCAAATGCTTGATTATATTGTTCTTGGTCACAATGTTTCAATACCAGAGTAGACAGTGTCTATGCTGTAATGTTGACAACTTCCTGGCTGTTACCAGATTCAGGGTAACATGCTAATAGCAGACAAATATGATTTTAAAAGTAATATAAATAAATATAAGGGTAAATATTAACAGTATCAAGTCAATAATTCCAACAAAATCAATTCCAATTCCCAAAAAATAAATTTAAATTCCAATTAAAAAAAAAATTTCAGTCAATTACAATTCCGGAACTGGAATTGAGGGCCAGTTCCAATTCCGGAATGGAATTGACCACATGCCTGAAGTATATTCATGACAATATCTTGTCTCTGTGTACTACAGCAACAGTCATGAACAGTATAATTGAATTGAAACAAGCTTATGTCTGTGGGGCTTTTGTCCATGCACCATACTATCTAGCAGATGCTTTCAGTATAATACCTAATAATTATATATATACATATATACACATATAGATATAGATATAATATATATATATATATATATATATATATATATATATATATATATATATATATATATATATATATATATATATATATATATATATACGTGTGGGCAGGTATGTGTGTGTGCGTGCAGCATTTATAAGATAAAGATGTCACAAACATAGATCTGCATTTGGTCCAATAACAATATTCATGCATTATGTTATCTAACTCGAGTGGCAGATATAAAATAAGGAACCCCATAGAAAGTGAACCTATGGGTCCATATTTTGTTATGGAATTTGGACCCCTTATAGAATTTTGACCTCCCTGGCCCATTGAAAACAGTGGAATGTTGATTAGATAATATATTATATAATGCACATTTGAGCTAAGATGCTACAATTTTGGTTACATGCGTTTGGTTATGTTACCAGTGGCATTCATCAAACTGACCAAACAGATTCATTAAAAACATTAAGAGATCAGTGAAAGACCCATTGGTTGAATTAACATGGCTCCATAGGGAAAATGCTTTTCCCTGTGGTTGATTACTTTATACATTCTATATGACACTGGCACTCTTATATTCTAAAAATAATATATACAAGGGAAAGTTTCTCACATTGTGATTCACTTTTATTATGCAAAAGATGAATTTTGTAAAATTTTCAAGTCACCGTATGAGTAATCTTTTCAGATGAAGGATTCACCATTGGTTCGTACAAGTACAGGTACTAGTTTTGAAGCATCCAGTGCTACGGGTGATGCCGTCAATCTTTACATTATGGATGTCACCTTTAGTGCCATCACTGCTACTACTGCTGTGGCACCACATACAACTGATGTTGAAATGCAAATCGATCCGGTAATGATATTTCAAGTGCGACACTTCTCGAATACTGCTGTAGTCACATATGACATTATTGCACCAATGAACTACTCCTATGTGAAGCTTCCATCAGATTCAGTGAGAACAAAGACATTGGTGCAGATGATGCACACTATGTGATAACAGCGACATAACCAAGGGTGACTCAAGCAGCTCCGACACCTATGAGAAAGAGAAGAAGTTTGTTATTCGTGAGAAAAACTTATGTCACTTTTCTGCACCTGCCACACACCAAACAGCCATAAACTGTGACACAGGTTGTACTCATGTCTGATCTATCAGCGAAGGTCTTTCGGATACTGGGGTGTCTGTCAGAGGATAGGGTGCTGATTTCTACCCCTGGATAAGTGAAAGGTGAATTGAATATGTTAGGTGTATGTGTACTATCAGTCAGAATAAGTAGTGTATTGGTGTATATTTAGTGCCAGTAGTTTATTGGAACAGATGGTTGGTGTGCAAGTACTATCAGTCAGAACAAGTAGTGTATTGATACATATGATTGGTGTACATTTACTGTCAGTACAAGTAGTATAGTTGGTAGAGAATGAGACGCTTGGTTTACATTTGCTGTCAGTAGGAACAAGTAGTAGATTCAGTCAGAACAAGTAGTATATTGGATACACATGATTGGTTGTACATTTACTGTCAGAAGACGTAGTGAAATGGTGCAGATTCCAGAATGAGATCATTGGTGTACATTTACTGTTGGTAGGAACAAGTAGTGTATTGGTATGCATGATTGGTGTACGTTTACTGTCAGTCAGAACAAGTAATATTGTTACACATGATTGGTGTACATTTACTGTCCAATCAAAACAAGTAGTCTATTGCCATTGGTACAGATGATGATGGTGAAACAGTTAAATGCCTTGGCTTTATAAAGATTAATTATTTCCTAAGCTAAACTACCAGTATATTTGATATGTTGTGGCATAATAATGATGTGTGTAACTGTGATATCCATGTTCCAGGTTGTATTTCATTGTGGTAGAATTCACTGTTTTTAGTCAATGGTTTCAGTCGTTCTAGTTAGCCTTATTTCTTTGGTAATTGTTTTTCTATATGAATAAACTGTTGGTATATTTTATGTTGGTCTCAATATAAATGAAATTGTGTGTAGTGACATGCAAGATGCTGCAGGTAACATTTTTATTGACAGAAGTGGGATATGGATAAGGAGGCATTCACATCATTCAGTTATTAATATTTTAGTGGGAATTTTTGTAGTTTTCCAGGTTGTTTTTCGACCTGCTGCATACTGTGGGTGCCTCACAATTTGTCTATATCAGACTATCAGTACACTCACCTGTGTCAGGTCAATCTCCATAGCTAAACTTTCCTTCAATTCGGTTCAGAATAGACATCACAGATCCTTCCCACATTGCAGGATGGGATTACTTGTCTTGCCTTTCCTGAGCCTGAAATATAATTTGTCAGGGTTAGTTGATAGCACTAATTCCATAATTACCATAATAGTTGCAAAACTGTGAACATTACATACTGTCAGTAGTTAATTATTGTTATTTAAATGATTACATTGCACCAAACAACAAGGTGTTGTGGTGTGCTACAGAGAGGGGTGATTACAAGTACGAATATTAATGTAATCATGATTACAGTAATTATTGCAATCACAATTACTAATGTAGTCATGATTACAATCATTATTACAATCACAATTATGGTAACATCTAAGAATATATATATATTCACATAATGAATTAAATAAACCCTCATGTTATTATTGTCATCAATGTTATTCAACACAAAATCAAACACAATATTAAAATACAGTCACGGTACACTTCATTAGATTATATACAAAATAAAGAGAAGAGCCTGCTTGCATTGCCATTGTAGTTCGGACCTCGCCCTCGGGCTAGGTAAAAGAAATATGCAGAAAAAATATGATTATTAAAATGGCAATGATTCGATAACAATTGAATTACTGACCTGCTAGCTATAGGGCGAATCAATGAGTCGGCATGCAAATCATGCAATGACAGCAGGCCAACATCTAGCACCGCTCTGTTTGTGCATATCAGTACAAAATCATCGTCTTCGCCTTCGTACGGTGATGCAAGCACCAACGCGGTCGGGCACACGGTGCTGCATAGCCATAGCCTAGCCCTAGGCATGGTAGCTTCCTCGGCGCAGCATGATGACTCAACGTAAACGTGCGCAGACATCGGGACGTAATTTCCACATGTTCACCACATCACATTACCTAGTCAGGAATCGTTGACAGTCAAAGCGCTGTTGTAATTTTTCCTGAATCCAACGTCAACAAAGGCGAAGCCGACCTGGAGTCTGGAGCGTGACTCGCACACTCGGTGACACTTTACGACTGTTTCCGTGTGGCCTGTCGAACTAGACTCTTCGTCTGTGGTTTCCATTTCTCCAAAGATAGACAACTATTACGGAAGTTCAGTAAACCACTAATCGCTAGAAGCAGATCTGGTAAAACTGTCACAAGCGATGCATCCATCTTGTCAACAAGTAAAACATAGTTCCGGTATTCCGTTATCGCATATTCTCGTTGGTTAGCGTCTCGTGTGTTCGAGAAGTGTGGCGTTTTCGACGATTTTTTTGCGTGTTTTGTTGTAATTTCTTTAACTTTTTTTATTTGGAACGAACAAAAACGCTATTTTGTTGACGTGTGTAAACACTTGTATATATAACAGAGACCCATATCTTTTTTTTCGCTCCAGAATGCCTATTTACGAAATAAATCGCAAAAAATCGAAAATTTACATTGATTAGATATACGCGACTCAAACCACTCGTTTCGACAACAAGATGGCGATACGCAGTGATGTATTTTGTCGATTTTTGTCTCGAACAAAATCAGTTTTTCAGTTTATCTCACAAATTAGCAGGTATCTGTCACCATTAATGCATAGTTAGATAATATATATTTAAATATACGGCATAACACAAAATTGCTTCAGTTCCCCTTTAAAGGTTCATCTATATTTGGGGTTAGCGGTTATATTTATGGTGTGTAGTATTTGAGTAATTTGGGAGCTTATCATAGTTATAAAACAAAAGAGTACAATAAAAAGAAAAAGGGTGCCAATTGGTAATGACAGGTGCAAAATAGTAGATCTGAAAGGTGCTAAGAGCAGTACATTATTATTATTGCCTGACTATAGTACTTAATATGATAGTAAAGTATATTCAAGTAGCATGATAATGTTCACTTATTTGTACCAGGAAAACGGTATTAAAAAATGTCAGATGTTTGACAGCCTATACGATTTGCAAGGAACAAAAATGTAACACAAAAGGTAAACTTGTTTGGTTTAGACAGTTAATGCGGCATTTGGTATAAGTCTGAAGACTTAATATGACAACCAATGTCTATCAAAAGTAATGTAACAATGTGTTAATAAAGGGATTTTAGAGAAGATCAGTATGACCTAATTTACGATTGCCATGTCGCTTTGTGCAAATGTGCAATGTGCAAAACTAAAACACAAAAGTAATCTAACGTTGGTTGGGACTAGCTGAAAGAAGGTGCATATAGTACAATATTAAGTACTTAGTATGACATCAGAGTCTCCTACAAGTAACAGTAACAGTATTTCATTACGTGTACAAAGAAGTACAATATCAACGAAGATGTCAGATATTTGACATCATTAATATTTACTAGTATACGATTGTCATAATGCAGTAAACAAAACTAAGACACAAAAGTGTATTATTTGGTTAAGACAGCTAATGTTATACGGTGGTTCAGAAAGTATAAGGCTGAAGACTTAGTATGACATTAACTCTGGTCAGTGTAATGTGGCAATGTTTAGCTATTTGCTCGAAGAAAAAACATATTAAGGAAGATGTCAGGTGTTTAACATTAATAAAATCGAAAATACTATTGCCATAATACAAAGAGCGAGACTCAAACACAAAGTAACCTTTTTTGGTTTGGTTGGCAAATGTCATTCAGATAGTATAGCAAGTTTGAAAACTTAATATCATTTCAAAGTATATTCAACGTTAAGTGAAGAATGATGATCGAGGGCATTAGTACATAGATACATCTGTCTGAGATCTAACATGTCGTAAACGGGTGGTGCGGCCTTTTGTCATTATGTTGCCACCGGTTGTCCAACTGTCATTCACCTTATGGTCTTCCTTCAGGCTCCTCGTCATACTGGCTAGAGTAGGTCGGCGGGCGGTCAAATCTTCGTTGATAAATATCATGCTGTCACGATGTTACGCGTTGAACGTTTTCAAGTTGAAGCGAAAGCGAATGATAATTGCTCGCTGTCTGGGCCGGCCGTCAGAGTCAACCCTCGGCACTAGCCGATGGCTGCGTTCGATGTGCTCAAGTAGAATGGGTGGTTGCAGTTGTAAATCGCCGTTGATTAACCTCATTAGTCGTTGGGTAGTCGCCACACTTCCATGGGGATGCTATCTAGTTCTGGGCCTTTGCCAAGTTTCATTTGTTTGATAGCAATGTTGACTTCTGTTAGTGAGAAGGTGTCGTTATTAATGTTGGGGTTGATCTCATAGATTGGATCAAATCGATGGTTGAATGTGCTCGTATCATCTGAAGAGAGCAATTGCTTGAAGTGAGTTTTACAAGCATCCAAACGATCTTCCCCTTATATAAAGATGGTATTTGATGAAAAAAAATATTATAAGCATTCTCTTAATTTGTTTTATTAAATAAATTCAGAGAATGCTTATAATTATCGTCAGTAGAAACATTCTCTGAATGGTGTACGTAGTCTCTCAGCATTATAATTCAATCACATGTCATTGTACGATAATTACACGTTGGACCACTTTGTAGGTTAACCCGGTAATTGTCGAATATGACGATGACGACGACGATGACACAAGTCAGCCAGCGACGTCAGATCTAGAGCCCCCTGCCATAATGAACCAGCCTTGACACATCAGTACGAACAACGAAGCCGGATGTGATGTACTAGTACGAAAGTTTATTGAACACACGCAACACGTGTACAAGTAGTTAGTTCGGTGTGTTGAAATGCCATATCTGAAGTATTGCTACTTATAAATATATAGTTCTGTTGCAATATTCTCAACGCTATTTCAAGAGCCGAACGAGAAGAAATTGTGTGCGCATAGGTTTGGCGCAGCTAATACATGGTCTGTTTGTCTTCCTGATTGCGTATATGCCTAAACGCTTCTTGTTTTCAAGAAATGGTTGAGATCGGGTATGTCAATTATTGAATGGAATTTTTCTAAAGGGGTATTTATGACTTCATAATTCAATCATGTTACTTAATATTATTAAATAATCATGAAAGATACAATGCATTATATTAGCATTTATATTTTATGATAATATGGGAATTCAAACTGACTTATTTCCATTATGATTTTTATAACGCAAGATTATAATCATTTCATCAAATCCAATATATGGATGCCTTCTTTATTTACAAATGCGTTAGTGTTTCGTGGCGTAACACGTTTCGCATATTTAGAGTCGTGCCTTCATAAAAAGGTAGTTATGATTGTTAGTTATGCGATTTGGATTTGCATCGACTCAGCTATCAGTGCATCTTCAACATATAAAACGGACATTGTTATCAGTGTTTGGAGACATATACCATGTCACACAGATGAGGAGGTTGTCTAGCTTAGCACCGACATGTTTTGGTAATTGTATATAGCTTGGTTTTGTGACATAAACCTGTGTTCTATATTTGTTTGTGCGTGAGTTTGTGAATTGTAACACTAGATACTAGTGCTCTAACGGTTCCGGTTTTGGAACCGAAACCGCGAGTCCCAAAGGGTACTCCGGATCTTGGTTCTACATCCTTCCAGACCAGGAACCGTCACAGCACTAGTTATCAGCAATAAACTCACACATTCTTGATATTCTAAAATTAAATATAATGTCCACTGTCATCTTGCGTGTGTTGACTATAACGTGATGAAGCTGAATCGAACTCTGTCGTTTTGTGTCTTGAAATAAAACGTATTCAGTTATGTACTTGCTTGTGATTGACCTATTTTACATCTTTGTTTGTGCTTTAGGAGTTTTAGGAATTTTCACATCTCCCCTCTTTCAAGAGTAGTCAACTCCCAGTCTCTTATACTGGAACCGTGGCAGACCCGTGCTGTGAATACAGGGTCATCAAAGAACCACGATCCGTCCATACTATGCCGTCATGTCATCACAAAAATTACAGGCACTCAATACCAAGGAAGACGAGGAACAAACAATATAGAACACAGGTTTATGTCACAAAACCAAGCTATATACAATTACCAAAACATGACGGTGCTAAGCCAGACAACCTCCTCATCTGTGTCAATACCACAGGCAGCTATGGCTGCGGCTGACGCCTCCCTCGCAACTCGCAAGTCTTGTTTTCGCTTACTTGCAGCTGCCTTAGCATTTCGAATCAGTTTTCTCAGACACATTCATTTTGTTACATGGAACCCCAATGTTTATTTTGCATGTGAGCAGGGCACACACAGTGCCATTGCTTATTGATGGCCTGAACGTTGTGTCAATTCATTTCCACGTGTCGCTTCACATCGTTTCGCCCACTGTGCCCGATCCCAAACTCGGTGTTACAGTAGGTCCCGGGTGTTCATTTGCAGGTCACAATCCCGGGGAAATCGGTTGCCCATTCAGCATTGAATTTCGAACGCTATCGCCTTTTCTTCGCACTGGAGTCTCCAGATTGATATATGCTCGTGATTTAAAATATTGTACAATGGCCTCTCAAAATAGCCTCACAAAATAGCCTCTCAAAATGTTGAAAACCATTCAGATTCACCCGAGTTATGAAGATTGAAAATCGGTAGAAACAAATTATACCGTGAGATATCGGTCTGGCGGTAGATTTCGGCACTAAAGCGGTAGACCGCGAGATGATCCCAAATTGAAGAAATCAACGAACTGGATTAGCGATAGGCTAAATCAGTTGAGGATGCAGTTTTAACTTTACTGTGGATAGCATTGCATTGCCAAATCGACTATCGCGATACATCAACAGTTCGATGTATCGCTACACCCCTACTGACAACGTAATTTACGATAAAACAGTTATCGGCATTATCGTAACTATAAAGAAGTGGCAGACGGGCCACATTTTAGGCACAAACAGCACATTGGTGACCAGTGCAATTACAATTTTTTCCGACACAGTGGAGACGCGTAGTGTGCGATCCAAATATCAATGAACCTGGTTTGTTTAGTCTCGCATGGCTTAACCCGAACTGTAGCCTGCCCAGACAGCCACGACTATAACGTTGCCACTTACGCTGTCTTAGTTTCCGTTACAAGTCGCTGTGTGTTAAACCTTAGGTAAAATGAATTCAAGAGTCAGTCCTGGAATGTAAGTACATTCTACTTGGGCCTGAAAATTATGATATGTTTATTACGGAATGGCTTCGATCCTTCGGGTGAGATTTCGCCCTGGGAATTTGAGACCGTACGATAGACGCTTCGATTATTATGTTGTGTGCCGAGCGGCTGAGAGAAAATGGGACACTCGGTTAGTGGTGTTTGTTGCTGGCTCAACGTTTGCTGCGGTCCACGTAAGTAAACACTGCGTCCCACGTCATTAACACGAGAATATCCGGGGTAAGCACTTCGTCGTCCAATTCCAGGGGAAGTAGATATGACTACAACAACGGTAGACTTAAAGTGAAATTTCATTGTGTTCAGTATGTAAGAAATCGGAACTCGTTAAAAACTGGTAAACATACAAAATATGCACAGAGCCTGTCTGGTGCAGTCACATGCAAGTACAACCCGTACTAGACGCCACATGCAGGCACAACCCGTACTAGACGTCACATGCAGGCGCAACCCGTACTAGACGCCACATGAAGGCGCAACCCGTACTAGACGCCACATGCAGGCACAACCCGTACTAGACGCCACATGAAGGCGCAACCCGTTCTAGACGCCACATGAAGGCGCAACCGTACTAGACGCCACATGAAGGCGCAACCCATACTAGACGCCACATGAAGGCGCAACCCGTACTAGACGTCACATGAAGGCGCAACCCGTACTAGACGCCACATGCAGGCACAACCCGTACTAGACGCCACATGAAGGCGCAACCCGTACTAGACGGCACATGCAGGCACAACCTGTACTAGACGCCACATGAAGGCACAACCCGTACTAGACGCCACATGCAGGAGCAACCCGTACTAGACGCCACATCAAGGCACAACCAATATAGACTTACTGGACATTACAAACACTATACAAATTTCAATCAGGCACATTAAAGAATTACAAAAAATGTTGTATGTAATATATAAAAAAAGTACAGCAAGAGTTTGTATGCACACGTATAGAGTGAACAAAACATTCGCGATAAGGTCGAACAACTTGAAGCTAATGTTGGATATATAATTTGGTGAGCGCCTAGTGCCCTAGTCGAATTCACTGATATTTCGTCTGCATACAAACTACCGTGTATGCTAACTATATGTATTCGCTTAATACCCAGAAAATAAACACGTATTTTGATACAATGTCTTGTTTGGATGTATGTAGATTGGCTGAGACTGATCACTACGCAATTCTTGAAGTGCCGCACTCAGCCACGCAAGATGACATCAAGGCAGCATATCGACGTGTAAGTCAATCCCGGCTTGTGTAAAATAAACTATCAAGTTGGCTGCAAAGGTTCTTCATAATGTTTTTCCGATACCATCGTGTTCATGGCAACGTGGACAACCTAAGAGTGTGTGTGTGTGTGTGTTTGTGTGTGTGTGTGTGTGTGTGTGTGTGCGTTCGTGTGTGCATGCGTGCGTGCGTGCGTGTGTGCGTGCGTGTGTGCATGCATCAAAATATGACTACTGCTCAACTTGTGAATTGTAGATGGCCAAGAAAGTTCACCCGGATAAGAATCCCGATGACCCCGAAGCCAATGAGAGGGTAAAATCATGTTCGCTTGAAAGGTTGTACCGTTTGAAAGAGAGAGAGAGAGAGAGAGAGAGAGAGAAAGAGAGAGAGAGAGAGAGAGAGAGAGAGAGAGAGCGAGAGAGAGAGAGAGAAAAGGGGAGAGATGAGAGAGAGGGAGAAGAGAGATATAGATAGAGAGAGAGAGGGGGAGAGAAGGATATATTTGTTTGATATATATATATATATATATATATATATATATATATATATATATATATATATATATATATATATATATATATATATATATATATATATATAGAGAGAGAGAGAGAGAGAGAGAGAGAAGAGAGAGAGAGGGGGAGGGGAGGGAGAGAGGGAGAGGGAGATATAGAGAGATATAGATAGACAGATAGATAGAGAGAAAGAAAGAAAGATAGATAGATAGATAGAGAGAGAGAGAGAGAGAGAGAGAGAGGGAGGGAAAGGGAGAGAGAGATAGAGAGAGAGAGAGAGAGGGGGAGGGAGGGAGGGAGGGAGGGAGGGAGGGAGGGAGGGAGGGAGGGAGGGAGGGAGGGAGGGAGGGAGGGAGGGAGGGAGGGAGGGAGGGAGAGAGAGAGAGAGAGAGAGAGAGAGAGAGAGAGAGAGAGAGAGAGAGAGAGAGAGAGAGAGAGAGAGAGAGAGAGAGAGAGAGAGAGAGATGACAGTGTTATTGTCTGAAGATTAATACATTACACAATTGTGTGTTCACGATTTGTTGTAGTTTAAGAAGGTGAACTTCGCCTACAACGTTCTAGGCAATGCCGGGAAGCGAGCCTTGTATGACATCCAGATGTTTGGCGTATGAATTGTCAAAACCTTCCAAACCACAGAAGACCACGGCCAGAGCGGCGGCAACGAAAACGAGGGAAGAGGTGGAGATGAGAGTGGAGACGGGGGAGACAAAGAAGATTCGGATGATGTAACCACTTGCCAGTGGGTGGGTTGAGAGCTAATCCGTGGCCTGTATTCATGTTTGACATAATCACGTCTTGGTGTTGTAGTTCAGCTAGCATACATTGGTCATGGTATATTATATATCTATTTTAATTACTATAGATAATCGCTTTATATCTGGAATCACGTTTCACAATTGTAGTTCATAGTTTTTGTTCGTCTAGTGCACTTTCAGCGTAATGTTTTATTTTGTCAGTCATATCGAATAATCTGAGTGGATTTGTTACTTAGAACTTTGTGACAAGTAAATAACATTTTGAATGATTAAAAGAAAACTAAATTTGCAGAATGCACCGTTGTTTGTAGGTGCTGTTTGCGTTGTGCTGTCTGCCGACTGGCTGCTACTGCTGCTGCTGTTGTTGCTTCTGCTGCTTCACCTGGTTTTGCGAGTCTAAAGAAGATGATGCCGATTCTGAAGACGATGAAGCTCCAGCCAATGTACATGTAAGCAACCAGCCCGAAATTGTGTTTATGATGGAATAAGTTAGTGAAATGTAAAATCCCCTCTCTCTTATCTCTGTGTCTATGTGTCTATGTTTCTGTCTCTGTTTCTCTGTCGCTCTGTCTCACTGTCTGTCTGTCTGTATGTATGTCTCCTCTTCTATCTATCTACCTGTCTGTCTGTTTGTCTCTCTGTCTGTCTCTCTGTCCGTCTATCTGTCTAGCTGTCTTTCTGTCTGTCTGTATGTCTGTCTGTCTGTCTCTCTCTCTCTCTATCTCTCTCTCTCCCTTTCTCTCTCTCTCTCTCACTCACTCACTCACTTATACCCTCTCTTGTTCTCGCGCTGTATTTTCTGTCTGCCTCGCTCTGTCTGTGTCTATGTCTCTGTCTCTCTGTCTCTCTGTCTCTCTGTCTCTCTGTCTCTGTCTCTGTCTCTCTGTCTCACTCTCTCTCTCTCTCTTTCACACACACACTCTCTCTCTCTCTCTCTCTCTCTCTCTCTCTCTCTCTCAACCCTCCTTCCCCTCCTCCTCTCTATGTCTCTCTATGCTACCATGCAATAGCTACAATATTCTCACACGGTGTACTGCCTTGTAATAGTTATCCACTGAACAGGGAATTAGCCATTGTGAAAGGATATTGAGAAAGTATCGACAACATCAGAAGATTAGGATCACTCGACATGATCGTGTTCAGCACATCATTATATTTTCTCTGATCGGAGCAGTTCCGCATTTGTAACAATTCTCAAACAAGACGCCGATGTCTCACGATGGTGGGGACCCGTACAGTTCTTAGTTGGTCATGTGATTGCGCCATGACACGTTTACAGTTGTTCGCAGCATTCTTGCAGAGGTGCCATCCAGTGCATTTTCTGCGGTTTATTTTAACGACCATGAATCACATCCATATATCAGGATAGGTTCGACAGTCGTCCTGAAAATCTTCAGTTTTGTGAGTCTGCAGATGGGCGCTCTCCAAACTTTGTCAAAGGCGTAAACTGCCGCCCATGACTGGGCTTTTCTACACAGGATATCATGTTATGAGTTTCTGTAGGATCCTAGATATATAAAATCCTCTACTTTCTCAATATGACTCCCATCTACGCGTGTGCACTATCATTAGCAGACATATTTATTATGCATGTATTTTGTTTGTTGGATTGAGAAGTAGTCTAGAAGCACTTTCAACTTTTGAAGTAAAAGTTCTGCTTCTTGTATCGTGTTAGCAACCAGAGCGATGTCATCAGCATAATCCAGTTCAGAGAGATGACAGGCTGGATGTCTGGTGCTTCGGCGTCTGGTGAGAGTTAGTCCTTCTATGTTATCAATCGTTGTTCTTAGAGCATAGTTCAAGACTATGGTGAACATGTTTGGGGCGCAAGGGTCTCTTTGAGAATTCCTGTGTTAATCTCGAAATTTGTAGTTTTCCCTTTGGGAATGCGTACTACGTCAGAGGTATCTATACGGCTTTGACGATCTTCTCAGGGATGCCATGCACATAAAGAATCAGGAACAGTTTGCTTCTATCTACTGAGTTAAAGGCTTTCTTGAAGTCGATGAAAACAGTGGCATCCTTTCTTTTGGTTTCTAATTTCATCGATGGTGCGTCTAAGAGCAAGCATTTGTGAAGATGTATATCGCTAGGGTCTAAATCCATTCTGGTTTGGGCGTAAGACCTTTTCTAGCTCAAGGCGAATTCTGTTAAGCAGGAGTCTATTGTAGACCTTTGCAGCAATCTGTGTTAGACTTATTCCAAGAGAGTTTTTTTAGGAAGAGTCAGGTCTCCTTTCTTAGATATTGATACGATACCCGAGATCTCCCATTACGGTGATCTATTCCCTAAGTATGTTCCGTTGCAGAACTTCAACAAATCTTTATTTATACAATACAATACAATACAATACAATACAATACAATACAACACAACACAACACAACACAATACTCGTTTATTTGAGCCCATCTATACAAGCATATTATACAATGAGGTACAGATAACATATACGTAATAAAGATCCTGTATCGCATTTTTTTATTATTGTATTCATGGATAGTCAATTTTAATTTGTAATCCCTGTGTCGTAAATTGTAATCCCTGTGTCGTAAATTGCGTTATCATTATTACGGGCCAGGGAGACTCATATTAAGGTCAAATTTGACCGCTATTATAGGAGCCATCTCTTTATTTATTAACCATTAAATTATTTGTAGATCAATATTGTAGATACATATGTTATTCATTCAGCGCTCCAGTGTTTAAGTTTGACAGCAATGTTTAAGTTTGACAGCAATGTTTAAGTTTGACAGCAGTGCATCAGAGACAGCAGGGTGGATTATTTTCCAGGTAGAAATATGACTAGCAAGAAAGAAAGCGTAGAATTATTCTGGGTCTTGGCATATACAGCAGTTTGAAAGCCTACATTGCTCTTGGTAATTCAGTAGATATTGATTATCTACGTAGTATGTGAATCGCTGTAGACTGTGAGTTAATACCTTGGTTTTGATTAAATTCGGAACACTGTTTACTACGCAGAATTTTGTGTTGTTCTATTGAGGTGGATGTCATGTTTATAACGTGTATAGTGGTCATGAATGCTAATGTTTGGTTGAAATGATAACTGTTGAAGATGTGTCGGTAGTTGATGATGCTAAAATTTATAATAACGTTTCTATTCTTGCACTTGTAAGATGTCTCTTATTTTTAATACTTTGAACTTCTCGAATTATGATTAAGAATGTGCATTGTATTTGATAAGATTTATTAACCAAAGTGCCCTCTTGAATTTTCATTATTCTTTCATATTTATAACCCCATGCCAAAATACAATAAGTAGTGTGTAGTAGCAGTGTATTGTATAATAATAATTTAATTTGGGTTAGTAAAAAGTGTTTTAATTTATTTAATATTCCTACAGTTTTGGAACATTTATTGGAGATTCTGTCAACACGGTTTTTGCAATTTAGATTTTAATTTACTGTCAATTTGTACACCATTGGTGTTTAGTTGTAAAGGAACAATGTTTTATCATCTATTTTATGAATTATATACTTAGATTTATATTATATTTATTGATGAATAGGCAATCGTTAATGTTACGTATATATATATGTATATATATATATATATATATATATATATATATATATATATATATATATATATATATATATATATATATATAATATATATATATATATATATATATATATATATATATATATATATATATATATATATATATATATATATATATATATATATATATATATATATATATATATATATATATATATATATATATATATATTATGAAGAGTAAAGGGCCGAGGATAGACCCTTGTGGTACATTTATATTTAACGTTTCTGACTTGACATCATTGACAAATACAATGTTTATAGTTTTCTAGATAGCTTTAGAGATGACTTTTTAATAAGAGATGGACTTCATCTGACAGGGAAGGGTGCTGCCGTTCTTGGGTGTGAGTTTGTCAGAGTTGTCGACGAGGCCACAGGTACCATAAATTATTTAAACTAGATGTGCAGGGGGAACTGACAGAGAAAACTCAAAGGAGTACTACTAAAAATACACATCCAAATAAATGTTCACCAATAATTTCAAACATAATTAAATGTGTTTATAAATGCCAGGAGCATAGTAAATAAAGAAAAGAGAGTTAGACATGGTAGCAGATATTGATCCTCGTGTAATAGGCATCACAGAATCATGGGCAAATGAAGATATAGTAGATGCTGAGTTAGCATTGACAGGCTATGTAATGTTTAGGAAGGATAGGCGAGAAACAAGGGGAGGTAGAGTAATTTTATATATTAAAGAATCTATCCAAGCATATGAAATAACATTGAAAAGTGACGCAGATTGTGAGGAAGAAATTTAGTGTAATATAGTTACCAGGAACTCAACTTTAACAAAAGGAGTAGTTTATCGTAGTCCTAACATAGAACAAGAGGAAGATGTAAAATTACAAAAGGCGATAAGGGAGGTGAGCAAGGGGGAATGTGTTATAATGGGTGATTTTTACCATGGACATATACAATGGGAATCATTAGAGAGTGCTGGAGGTGACGACCATCAGTTTCTACTTCTAACACAGGATTGTTTCCTTACTCAACATGTCTTGGAACCAACCAGAGGTGGGAATGTGTTAGATTTAATGTTGTCTTCTCAAAATGAATTAGTTGACAATATTAAATACACAAACCTTTGGGTTCAAGTGACCATAGCCAAATCCATTTTAATATAAAAGTAAAAACAGGGAATACATATAAAAAACTATGGAGGAGGAACTTCAACAAAGGTAAACATAAAGTGATGAGAACATATCTAGCAAATATAGATTGAAATAACTTGGAGAAGAACAAGACAGCAACAGAATGCTGGACTTGTTTAAAATATGAGATTGAGGGCATTATTGAATAATTTGTTCCATTAAGAAAACAATGTAAAAGGTCCAGGAAGAAACAAAAGAGGCTATTAGAAAAATTGCTCACAAACAGATGCGGTGGAGGGTATATAAACACGCTGGAAATGTAGAAGACTACACAAACTACAAAGGGGTACTTAAATTAGCTACAACTGAAATTAGAAAGTCTGAAAGAACCTTTGAAAAACAATTGGCAGGTAATATAACAAATGACAGCAAGTGTTTCTATGCTTATGTAAGGAATAAAAAGAACGTTCGAGATAAGGTCGGACCACTAGAAAACAACAGTGGAAACATAACTTCAGACGGGTTTCAAATGGCAGAGGTCCTGAATGAGTATTTCAGCTCAGTTTTTACCACAGAAGATATCAGCTCACTTCCAGTTCCATCTACTAAATTTGAGGGCAATAAATCAGAACATTTAGGGCAGTTATTTGGAACTCCTGAAACTAGAGCAAACAAAATTAAGAAGATGAAAGATAATAAATCACCTGGAGTTGATGGGATACAACGAAAACTGCTTAAAGAAATTGTTGAGCAAATTAGTGCACCACTTGCAAAGGTGTTTAACTTGTCACTAGAAGAAGGAATAGTTCTTTCAGAATAGAAAGAAGCAAACACTACACTGCCATTTAAGAAAGGATCGAAGAATAAACCAGAAAATTACACACCAGTGAGTTTAACATCAGTTGTATGTAAATTAGGAGAACTATCACGTATAAGGAGAAAGAGCTAATTGTACCCCTGTACAAAGCAATAGGTAGACCACATTTGGAATAATGTATACAAGCATGGAGGCCGTATTGTAAGAAGGACATAGACAAGCTAGAAAGAATACAACGAAGAGCAACTAAAAATGTTATACGGTGGTTCAGAAAGTATAAGGCTGAAGACTTAGTATGACATTAACACTGGTCAGTGAAATGTGGCAATGTTTTTAACTATTTGCACGAAGAAAAAAACATATTAAGGAAGATGTCAGGTGTTTAACAGCATTAATAAAATAGAAAATACTATTGCCATAATACAAGGAGCGAGACTCAAACATAAAGTAACCTTTTTTGGTTGGGTTGGCAAATGTCATTCAGATAGTATAGCAAGTTTGAAAACTTAATATTATTTCAAAGTATATTCAACGTTAACTGACGAATGACGATCAAGGGCATTAGTACATAGATATATCTGTCTGAAATCTAACATGTCGTAAACGGGTGGTGCGGTCTTTTGTCATTATGTTGCCACCGGTTGTCCAACTGTTATTCACCTTATGGTCTTCCTTCAGGCTCCTCGTCATACTGGCTAGAGTAGGTCGGCGGGCGGTCAAATCTTCGTTGATAAATATCATGCTGTCACGATGTTACGCGTTGAACGTTTTCAAGTTGAACCGAAAGCGAATGATAATTGCTCGCTGTCTGGGCCGGCCGTCAGAGTCAACCCTCGGCACCAGCCGATGGCTGCGTTCGATGTGCTCAAGTAGAATGGGTGGTTGCAGTTGTAAATCGCCGTTGATTAACCTCATTAGTCGTTGGGTAGTCGCCACACTTCCATGGGGATGCTACCTAGTTCTGGGGCTTTGCCAAGTTTCATTTGTTTGATAGCAATGTTGACTCCTGTTAGTGAGAAGGTGTCGTTATTAATATTGGGGTTGATCTCATAGATTGGATCAAATCGATGGTTGAATGTGCTCGTATCATCTGAAGAGAGCAATTGCTTGAAGTGATATTTTACAAGCATCCAAACGATCTTCCCCTTATATAAAGATGGTATTTGATGAAAAAAAATATTATAAGCATTCTCTTAATTTGTTTTATTAAATAAATTCAGAGAATGCTTATAATTATCGTCAGTAGAAACATTCTCTGAATGGTGTACGTAGTCTCTCAGCATTATAATTCAATCACATGTCATTGTACGATAATTACACGTTGGACCACTTTGTAGGTTAACCCGGTAATTGTCGAATATGACGATGACGACGACGATGACACAAGTCAGCCAGCGACGTCAGATCCAGAGCCCCCTGCCATAATGAACCAGCCTTGACACATCAGTACGAACAACGAAGCCGGATGTGACGTACTAGTACGAAAGTTTATTGAACACACGCAACACGTGTACAAGTAGTTAGTTCGGTGTGTTGAAATGCCATATCTGAAGTATTGCTACTTATAAATATATAGTTCTGTTGCAATATTCTCAACGCTATTTCAAGAGCCGAACGAGAAGAAATTGTGTGCGCATAGGTTTGGCGCAGCTAATACATGGTCTGTTTGTCTTCCTGATTGCGTATATGTCTAAACGCTTCTTGTTTTCAAGAAATGGTTGAGATCGGGTATGTCAATTATTGATGGGAATTTTTCTAAAGGGGTATTTATGACGTCATAATTCAATCATGTTACTTAATATTATTAAATAATCATGAAAGATACAATGCATTATATTAGCATTTATATTTTATGATAATATGGGAATTCAAACTTACTTATTTCCATTATGATTTTTATAACGCAAGATTATAATCATTTCAACAAAACCAATATATGGATGCCTTCTTTATTTACAAATGCGTTAGTGTTTCGTGGCGTAACACGTTTCGCATATTTAGAGTCATGCCTTCATAAAAAGGTAGTTATGATTGTTAGTTATGCGATTTGGATTTGCATCGACTCAGCTATCAGTGCATCTTCAACATATAAAGCGGACATTGTTATCAGTGTTTGGAGACATATACCATGTCGCACAGATGAGGAGGTTGTCTAGCTTAGCACCGACATGTTTTGGTAATTGTATATAGCTTGGTTTTTATGACATAAACCTGCCTTCTATATTTCTTTGTGCGTAAGTTTGTGAATTGTAACACTAGATACTAGTGCTCTCACGGTTCCGGTTTTGGAACCGAAAACGCGAGTCCCAAAGGGTACTCCGGATCTTGGTTCTACATCCTTCCAGACCAGGAACCGTCACAGCACTAGTTATCAGCAATAAACTCACACATTCTTGATATTCTAAAATTAAATATAGTGTCCACTGTCCTCTTGCGTGTGTAGCAGGGTGACACCATGTTAATCGATAGGCGTCATCACCAGCTAATTAGTATTTTGAACAGGACGTACCAGCCTCGTCCTGGGGTAACGCGAAAGCCGATTTCGACAGCCACCTAGCTCAGTTGGAGCAAGTGCTACATTTTGATGTATTTGACTATCAACTGATAGGTGTGTATTTTATGAAGTTATACTGCATGTCCTTATTCAATATAAGGTTAGGTATTATTTAGATTTAGTTCGAAATATGTAGTTGCTGTTTCCTAATTTGTGCACGTAGGCCTACATCCTTGCTGGCGTGGAAAGCCATTACAAATATTATTATAATTAACTCGCGCAAGTGCGCGTAATGCTATTTACATAGTGTAGTATTAGTGTACGATCGTTAGGATCAATGGGACAATGCTGCCTGCGGGTACCGTCCTGCGTGATTTGCTTAGCATAGGTTGTGGTTCAGAAATATTTATAGCATATGTTGTTGGTGCTTTATAAGGATGGTTGGCTGGTGCCTGTTGGCCTTGGTTGTTACGTAATTTCGCGTGCTGCCTGTGGCTGCAGCGCAGGCTGCGGCTCACGGCGGCCAGTCGTCTGTGCTATTGTTTAGAATGACAGGCATGTTATTATAATATTATACTTTATGTGATTGTGTGACGTCAGTTCATGGTAATTATTGTGTATTGGCGATATGTCACTGGGGGCATTTATAACTATAATTATCTACTGTCGTGACTGTATTAGTCGTTAACTATTGGTTGTATTGTGTGTTGGGAGACGTTCGACACTCTGCCGCCTCGCCTTTAGCCTCGCCTGTAGCCTCGCCTTTAGCCTCGCCTTTAGCCTCGCCTTTAGCCTCGCCTTTAGCCTCGCCTTTAGCCTCGCTTTCCGCTTTTCGCCTTATAGGCGTATCAGTCTCTGTTTGTCGTATTTGTAATAAAATATTACAACCGTACCCGGGTCGTGTGGTGCAACTGATGGACGTTAGTCGCCCTACCACACGTGTGTTGACTATAACGTGATGAAGCTGAATCGAACTCTGTCGTTTTTTGTCTTGAAATAAAACTTATTCAGTTATGTAGTTGCCTGTGATTGACCTATTTTACATCTTTGTTTGTGCTTTAGGAGTTTTAGGAATTTTCACATCTCCCCTCTTTCAAGAGTAGTCAACTCCCAGTCTCTTATACTGGAACCGTGGCAGACCCGTGCTGTGAATACAGGGCCATCAAGAACCACGATCCGTCCATACTATGTCGTCATGTCATCACAAAAATTACAGGCACTCAATACCAAGGAAGACGAGGAACAAAGAATATAGAACACAGGTTTATGTCACAAAACCAAGCTATATACAATTACCAAAACATGACGGTGCTAAGCCAGACAACCTCCTCATCTGTGTCACTACCACAGGCAGCTATGGCTGCGGCTGACGCCTCCCTCGCAACTCGCAAGTCATGTTTTCGCTTACTTGCAGCTGCCTTAGCATTTCGAATCAGTTTCTCAGACACATTCATTTTGTGACATGGAACCCCAATGTTTATTTTGCATGTGAGCAGGGCACACACAGTGCCATTGCCTATTGAT
The DNA here is from genome assembly GCA_033239005.1 of Lamellibrachia satsuma. Taxonomy (NCBI): domain Eukaryota; kingdom Metazoa; phylum Annelida; class Polychaeta; order Sabellida; family Siboglinidae; genus Lamellibrachia; species Lamellibrachia satsuma. The sequence continues at coordinate 5,130,985 of BSQZ01000009.1, forward strand.
GGCCTGAACGTTATGTCAATTCAATTCCACGTGTCGCTTCACATCGTTTCGCCCACTGTGCCCGATCCCAAACTCGGTGTTACAGTAGGTCCCGGGTGTTCATTTGCAGGTCACAATCCCGGGGAAATCGGTTGCCCATTCAGCATTGAATTTCGAACGGTATCGCTTTTTCTTCGCACTGGAGTGATTTAAAATATTGTACAATGGCCTCTCAAAATAGTCTCACAAAATAGCCTCTCAAAATGTTGAAAACCATTCAGATTCACCCGAGTTATGAAAATTGAAAATCGGTAGAAACAAATTATACCGTTAGATATCGGTCTGGCGGTAGATTTCGGCACTAAAGCGGTAGACCGCGAGATGATCCCAAATTGAAAAAATCAACGAACCGGATTAGCGATAGGCTAAATCAGTTGAGGATGCAGTTTTAACTTTACTGTGGATAGCATTGCATTGCCAAATCGACTATCGCGATACATCAACAGTTCGATGTATCGCTACACCCCTACTGACAACGTAATGTACGATAAAACAGTTATCGGCATTATCGTAACTATAAAGAAGTGGCAGACGGGCCACATTTTAGGCACAAACAGCACATTGGTGACCAGTGCAATTACAATTTTTTCCGATACAGTGGAGACGCGTAGTGTGCGATCCAAATATCAATGAACCTGGTTTGTTTAGTCTCGCATGGCTTAACCCGAACTGTAGCCTGCCCAGACAGCCACGACTGTAACGTTGCCACTTACGCTGTCTTAGTAACCGTTACCAGTCGCTGTATGTTAAACCTTAGGTAAAATGAATTCAAGAGTCAGTCCTGGAATGTAAGTACATTCTACTTGGGCCTGAAAATTATGATATGTTTATTACGGAATGGCTTCGATCCTTCGGGTGAGATTTCGCCCTGGGAATTTGAGACCGTACGATAGACGCTTCGATTATTATGTTGTGTGCCGAGCGGCTGAGAGAAAATGGGACACTCGGTTAGTGGTGTTTGTTGCTGCGGTCCACGTAAATAAACACTGCGATCCACGTCATTAACACGAGAACACCCGGGGTAAGCACTTCTTCGTGTCATTCCAGAAGAAGTAGATATGACTACAACAATGGTAGACTTAAAGTGAAATTTCATTGTGTTCAGTATATAAGAAATCGGAACTCGTTAAAAACTGGTAAAAATACACAATACGCACAGAGCCTGTCTGGTGCAGTCACATAAGGCACAACCCGTACTAGACGCCACATGCAGGCACAACCCGTACTAGACGCCACATACAGGCACAACCCGTACTAGACGCCACATGCAGGCACAACCCGTACTAGGCGCCACATGCAGGCACAACCCTACTAGACGTCACATGCAGGCACAACCCGTACTAGACGTCACATGCAGGCACAACCCGTACTAGACGTCACATGCAGGCACAACCCGTACTAGACGTCACATGCAGGCACAACCCGTACTAGACGTCACATACAGGCACAACCCGTACTAGACGTCACATGCAGGCACAATCCGTACTAGACGTCACATACAGGCGCAACCCGTACTAGACGCCACATGCAGGCACAACCCGTACTAGACGCCACACGCAGGCACAACTCTACTAGACGTCACATGCAGGCACAACCCGTACTAGACGCCACATGAAGGCGCAACCCGTACTAGACGCCACATGCAGGCACAACCCGTCCTAGACGCCACATGCAGGCACAACCCGTACTAGACGCCACATTAAGGCGCAACACTTACTAGACGCCACATGAAGGCGCAACCCGTACTAGACGCCACATGCAGGCACAACACGTACTAGACGCCACATGAAGGCACAACCAGTACTAGACGCCACATGCAGGCACAACCCGTACTAGACGCCACATGAAGGCACAACCAACATAGACTTACTGGAAATGACAAACACTATACAAATTTCAATCAAGCACATTAAAGAAGTACACTTTTTTTATGTATATTATAAAAAAGTACAACAAGAGTTTGTATGCACACGTATAGAGTAAACAAAACATTCGCGATAAGGTCGAACCACTTGAAGGTAATGCTGGATATATAATTTGGTGAGCGCCTAGTCCAGGGATCAGCAAACTTTTTGGGACGAGGGCCAATATTTGGAGTGCTATGTTAAAGCGGGCCAAAGCTTTTAAGCACGGAAAAACACAGTGCACAAATATTGCTTTTATTATTTGCTTTGCCAGGCTAAAAAATATGGTACTGTACAAGTAGAACATGGAAACATTTTTGAAAC
>BSQZ01000009.1:5138251-5168251 GCA_033239005.1 Lamellibrachia satsuma
AATTTATGATTATGTCCTTCATATTTACATTGTTTATATACAAACATAACTTTAAACATGATGTACATGCACCTTTTAAGTTTTTATATTTTAAGTCATATTTTTGTCTTAATTAATTTATTATCATTGGTTGTTTTACTGTGCCAATTGTATAATTCAACTGCTATAGTTGCCATTTTAATAAAATTATTACTATAAATTATTATTATTATATATCTATATGTCTCTCTGTCCGTCTATTTGTCTATCTGTATGTCTGTGTGTCTGTCTAACTATCTCTCACTCTCTCACTCACTCGCTTATACCCTCTCTTGCTCTCGCGCTGTACCTCTGACTGTTTGTCTGTCTGTCTCGCTCTGTCTCTCTGGCTCTCTGTCTCTCTGTGTCTATGTCTCTGTTTCTCTGTCTCTCTGTCTCTCTCTCTCTCTGTCTCTGTCTGTCTGTCTGTCTGTCTCTCTCTCTCTCTCTCTCAACCCTCCTTCCCCTCCTCCTCTCTATGTCTCTCTATGCTACAATGCAATAGCTACCATATTCTCACACGGTGTACTGCCTTGTAATAGTTACCCACTGAACAGGTAATTAGTGAAAGGATATTGAGAAAGTATCGACAACATCAGTCTGAAGGTTAGAATCACTCGACATGATCGTGTTCAGCACATCATTATATTTTCTCTGATCGGAGCAGTTCCGCATTTGTCACAATTCTCAAACAAGACGCCTTTGTCTCACGATGGTGGTGATCCGTGGCAGGGACCCGTACAGTTCTCAGTTGGTCATGTGATTGCGCCATGACACGTTTACAGTTCTCCACAGCATTCTTGCAGAGGTGCCATCCAATGCATTTTCTACGGTTTATTTTAACGACCATGAATCGCATCCATATATCAGTATCGGTTCGACCGTCGTCCTGAAAATCTTCAGTTTTGTGAGTCTGCAGATGGGCACTCTCTAAACTGTGTCAAGGGCGTGGACTGCCGCCCATGCTTTTCTACACTGGATGTCATGTTGTGAGTTTGTGTAGGATCCTAAATATTTAAAAACGTTGTCAATATGACTCCCATCTGTGAGTGTACACTATCATTAGCAGACATGTTGATTATGCATGTATTTTGTTTGTTGGATTGGGAAATAGTCTAGAAGCAGTTTCCACTTTTGAAGTAAAAGTTCTGCTTCCTGTATCGTGTTAGCAATCAGAGCGATGTCATCAGCATAATCCAGTTCAGAGAGATGACAGGCTGGATGTCTGGTGCTTCGGCGTCTGGTGAGAGTTAGTCCTTCTATGTCATCAATCGTAGTTCTTAGGGCGTAGTTCAAGACTATGATGAACAGGTTTTGGGGGCGCAAGGGTCTCTTTGAGAACTCCTGTGTTAATCTTGAAATTTGTAGTTTTCCCTTCGGGAATGCTTACTACATCAGAGGTATTTGCATATGTTATCGGCTTTGACGATCTTCTCAGGGATGCCATGCGCATAAAGAATCAGGAACAGTTTGCTTCTATCTACTGAGTTAAAGGCTTTCTTGAAGTCAATGAAAACAATGGCAGCCTCTTTCTGGTGGTTTCTAATTTCATCGATGGTGCTTCTAAGAGCAAGCAGTTGTGAAGATGTATATCGCTAGGGTCTAAATCCATTCTGGTTTGGGCGTAAGATCTTTTCTAGCTCAGGGCGAATTCTGTTAAGCAGGAGTTTATTGTAGACCTTTGCAGCAATCTGTGTTAGACTTATTCCAAGAGAGTTTTTTAGGAAGAGTCAGGTCTCCTTTCTTAGGTATTGATGCGATACCCGAGATCTCCCATTACGGTGATCTATTCCCTAAGTATGTTCCGTTGCAGAACTTCGACAAATCTTTACTTATACAATACAATACAATACAATACAATACAATACAATACAATACAATACAATACAATACAATACAATACAATACAATACAATACAATACAATACAATACAATACAATACAATACAACACAACACAACACAACACAATACTCGTTTATTTCGGCCCATCTATACAAGCATATTATACAATGTGGTACAGATAACATATTATACAATGTGGTACAGATAACATATACGTAATAAAGAGCCTGTATCGCATTTTTTATTATTGTATTCATGGATAGTCAATTTTAATTGTAATCCCTGTGTCGTAAATTGCGTTATCATTGTTACGGGCCAGGGAGACAATTTAGGTCAAATTTGACCGCTATCATTGGAGCCATCTCTTTATTTATTAACCATTAAATTATTTGTAGATCAATATTGTAGATACTTATGTTATTCATTCAGCGCTCCAGTGTTTAAGTTTGACAGCAATGCATCAGAGACAGCAGGGTGGATTATTGTCCAGGTAGAAATATGACTGGCAAGAAAGAAAGCGTATAATTATTCTGGGTCTTGGCAAATATAGCAGTTTGAAAGCCTACATTGCTCTTGGCAGTTCAGAAGATAATGATTATTTACGTAATATGTGAATAGCTGTAGACTGTGAGTTAATACCTTGGTTTTGATTAAATTCGGAACACTGTTTACTACGCAAATGTTTGTGTTGTTCTATTGAGGTGGATGTCATGTTTATAACGTGTATGGTGGTCATGAATGCTAATGTTTGGTTGAAATGATAACTGTTGAAGATATGTCGGTAGTTGATGATGCTAAAATTTATAATAACGTTTCTATTCTTGCACTTGTAAGATGTCTCTTATTTTTAATACTTTGAACTTCTTGAATTATGATTAAGAATGTGCATTTTATTTGATAAGATTTATTAATAGAAGTGCCCTCTTGAATCTTCATTATTCTTTCATATTTATAACCCCATGCCAAAATACAATAAGTAGTGTGAGGTAGTAGCAGTGTATTGTATAATAGTAATTAAATTTGGGTTGGTAAAAAGTTTTTTAATTTATTTAATATTCCTAAAGTTTTGGAACATTTATTGGAGATTCTGTCAACATGGTTTTTGCAATTTAGATTTTAATTTACTGTCAAGCCTAAAACTTTTTACACCATTGGTGTTTAGTTGTAAAGGAACAATGTTTTATCACCCATTTTATGAATTATATACTTAGATATATTCACATCGATGGATAGTTTATTTATGCATAGCCAATCGTTAATGTTATGTAATTAATTATTGTTTATATATATATATATATATATATATATATATATATATATATATATATATATATATATATATATATATATATATATGTATATATATATATATGTATATATATATATATATATATATATATATATATATATATATATATATATATATATATATATATATATATATATATATATATATATATATATATATATTATGAAGAGTAAAGGGCCAAGGATAGACCCTTGTGGTACATTTATATTTAACGTTTCTGACTTGACATCATTGACAAATAAATAATGTTTATAGTTTTCTAGATAGCTTTAGAGATGACTTTTTTTTATAAGAGATGGACTTCATCTGACAGGGAAGGGTGCTGTCGTTCTTGGGTGTGAGTTTGTCAGAGTTGTCGACGAGGGCACAGGTACCATAAATTATTTAAACTAGATGTACAGGGGGAACTGACAGAGAAAACTCAATGGAGTGCTACTAAAAATACACATCCAAATAAATGTTTACCAGTAATTTCAGGCATAATTAAATGTGTATGTAAATGCCAGGAGCATAGTAAATAAAGAAAAGTGAGTTAGACATTATGGTAGCAGATATTGATCCTCGTGTAATAGGCATCACAGAATCATGGGCAAATAAAGATATAGTAGATGCTGAGTTAGCACTGACAGGCTATGTAATGTTTAGGAAGGATAGACGAGAAAGAAGGGGAGGTTGTGTAATTTTATATATTAAAGAATCTATCCAAGAATATGAAATAACACTGAAAAGCGAAGCAGATAGTGAGGAAGCAATTTTGTGTAACATAGTTACCAGGAACTCAACTTTAACAATAGGAGTAGTGTATCGTAGTCCTAACATAAGACAAAAAGAAGATGTAAAATTACAAAAGGCGATAAGGGAGGTGAGCAAGGGGGAATGTGTTATAATGGGTGATTTTTACCATGGCCATATACAATGGGAATCATTAGAGAGTGCTGGAGAGGATGATCATCAGTTTCTACTTCTAACACAGGATTGTTTCCTTACTCAACATGTCTTGGAACCAACCAGAGGTGGGAATGTTTTAGATTTAATTTTGTCTTCTCAAAATGAATTAGTTGACAATGTTAAAGTACTCGAACCTTTGGGTTCAAGTGACCATAGCCAAATCCATTTTAATATAAAAGTAAAAACAGGGAATGCATATAAAAAACAATGGAGGAGGAACTTCAACAAAGGTAAATATAAAGATATGAGAACATATCTAGGAAATATAGATTGAAATAACTTGCAGAACAACAAGACAGCAACAGAATGCTGGACTTGTTTAAAATATGAGATTGATAGCGTTATTGAGAAATTTTTTCCATTAAGAAAACAATGTAAAAGGTCCAGGAAGAAACAAAAGAGGCTATTAGAAAAATTGCTCACAAACAGATGCTGTGGAGGGTATATAAACACACTGGAAATGTAGAAGACTACACAAACTACAAAGAGGTACTTAACTTAGCTACAACTGCAATTAGAAACTCTAAAAGAACCTTTGAAAAAAAATTGGCAGGTAATATAACAAATGACAGCAAGTGTTTCTAAGCTTATGTAAGGAGTAAACAGAAAGTTCAAGATCAGGTCGGACCACTGGAAAACAACAGTGAAAACATAACTTCAGACGGGTTTCAAATGGCAGAGGTCCTGAATGAGCATTTCAGCTCAGTTTTTACCACAGAAGATATCAGCTCACTTCCAGTTCCATCTACTAAATTTGAGGGCAATAAATCAGAACATTTAGGCCAGTTATTTGTAACTCCTGAAACTAAAGCAAACAAAATTAAGAAGATGAAAGATAATAAATCACCTGGACTTGATGGGATACCACCAAAACTGCTTAACGAAATTGTTGAGCAAATTACTTGCAAAGGTGTTTAACTTGTCACTAGAAGAAGGAGTAGTTCTTTCAGAATGGAAAGAAGCAAACATTACACCGCTATTTAAGAAAGGATCGAAGAACAAACCAGAAAATTACAGACCAGTGAGTTTAACATCAGTTGTATGTCAATTACTCAAAACATTAATTAGAGACCACATGGTGGAATTCCTGGTAAAACATAAATTAATAAATACATCTCAACTTGGGTTCCTAAAAGCAAGGTCATGTCTAACCTATTTCCAATGTTTTTGGAAGAAATTACAAAGTGGGTAGATGGCAGGTCACCAATGGATGTTGTCTACTTAGATTTTCAGAAACCTTTCGATAAAGTGCCACATCAAAGATTGTTACTTAAAAACTAAAAGCCTATGGCATAGGTAATGATGCAATCAACTGGATAGAAAAGTGACTTACCCACAGAACACAGAGAATAATAGTAGTTGGTGATATTTCAAACTGGAAATCTGTTTTGAGTGGGGCACCACAGTGATTAGTATTAGGCCCTATACTGTTTTTATATATATATATATATATATATATATATATATATATATATATATATATATATATATATATATATATATATATATATATATATATATATATATATATATATATATATATATATATATATATATATATATATATATATATATATATATATAATGATTTGGAAGATGATATATCTAGCAAAGTACGGAAATAAATTTGCAGATGACACAAAAGTATTCAGAAAGGTTACTAATGATACAGATAAACAAAGTTTACAGGATGATCTAGATAAATTAGTTAAATGGTCAGAAAAATGGCAAATGTTATTAAATTTTGGGAAGTGTAAATGCATACACATAGGACATGGAAACATGGACGAAGAATATAAAATGGGGGATGCTGTACTAGGTAGAACCACACAAGAAAAGGACTTAGGTGAAACATTAAGTGCTGACATGAAAGTTTCAGAGCAATGTTGGATTGCTGCTTTGAAATGAAATCAAATTCTAAGGCTAATTAGGAGAGCTATCACGTATAAGGAGAAACAGCTATACAAGACAATAGTTAGACCACATTTGGAGTAGTGTATACAAGCATGGAGGCCATATTGTAAGAAGGACATAGACAAGCTAGAAAGAATACAACGAAGAGCAACTAACATTATTCCAGAATTGAGAGACCTTAGTTATGAAAGCCGCTTATTACAATGTAGTTTGACAACACTAGAGACCAAGAGACTAAGAGGAGACGAAATAGAAGTGTTTAAAATAGTGAACGGTTTTGAGGATGTTGATAGGAATATGTTCTTCAAACTTAAAGAAGGCAGTAGAACCAGAGGACACAAAGCAGCATTAGTTAAGTAACAGTGTAGGTTGGACATGAGAAAGTACTCTTTCTCACAGAGGGTATACATGAATGGAACAAAATGCCAAATGATTGTGTTAATGCTGGTAGTGTAAGGGCGGGCTACACATAGATAATAAAATTGTTGGACTCTCGATAAGCCAATTGCTTCCTTGTCTGCTTGCCATCTGGAACTTGTTGTTGGGATGGCAATCTTGTTAAATGTTGTTAAATCTATAACTGAAGTGTATTTCATTAAGTTGCATTACGTATACTTCTAATTCATTGAATTTAGCATTAACAGATTGAAAGTTGTTGCTTAATATTATTATTATGTTATTTGTGTTTGCTAAGAGATTGAAATTGTTGCTGTCGTAATATGAGGAATGGTGTTTATATTGTAGTTGGTCGTTATGTGTTTGAAGCAGGTAGTTAATAGAATTTTGTTGAACGCCTCCTAAATGTCTTTAAAATAATTCCTCATTTAGCAGAATGTTCATATTAGTCATTGAATTTTTTAAAATATATTTATAATTAGCTGTGTGGAGTTACATGATGTTAAACGTATCTCTGATATCAATGCTGTCAAACATGCATACATGTGATGCGAGTCTTTGACTTTGAGTGTGTAAATGTTAAAGATTGTTAAAGGTTCGTCTATATTTGGTGTTAGCGGTGTGTAGTATTATGGTGTGTAGTAATTTGGAAGCTTATCATAGTTATAAAACAAAAGAGTACAATAAAAAGAAAAAGAGTGCCAATTGTTATGACATGTGCAAAATAGTAGATCTGAAAGGTGCTAAGAGCAGTATATTATTATTATTGCCTGACTATAGTACTTAATATGGTAGTAAAGTATATTCAAGTAGTATGATAATGTTCAGTTATGTGTATAAGGAAAACGGTATTAAAAAATTGTCAGATGTTTGACAGCCTTAACATACTTTAATATATGATTTGCAAGGAACAAAAATATAACACAAAAGGTAAACTTATTTGGTTTAGACAGTTAATGCGGCATTTGGTATAAGTCTGAAGACTTATTATGACAACCAATGTCTATCAAAAGTAATGAAACAATGTTCAACTATTTGTGTAAATAAAGCGATTTTAGAGAAGATAAGTATGACCTAATTTACGATTGCCATGTCGCTGTGTGCAAATGTGCAATGTGCAAAACTAAAACACAAAAGTAACCGAACGTTGGTTGGGACTAGCTGAAAGAAGGTGCATATAGTACAATATTAAGTACTTAGTATGACATCAGAGTCTCTTATAAGTAACAGTAACAGTATTTCATTACGTGTATACAGAAATACAATATCAACGAAGATGTCAGATATTTGACATCATTAATATTTACGAGTATACGATTGTCATAATGCAGTAAACAAAACTAAGACACCAAATTATTTGGTTAAGACAGCTAATGTTATACGGTGGTTCAGAAAGAATAAGGCTGAATACTTAGTATGACATTAACTCTGGTCAGTGTAATGTGGCAATGTTTAACTATTTGCACGAAGAAAAAAAAACATATTAAGAAAGATGTCAGGTGTTTAACAGCATTAATAAAATAGAAAATACTATTGCCATAATACAAGGAGCGAGACGCAAACACAAAGTAACCTTTTTTTGGTTTGGTAGGCAAATGTCATTCAGATAGTATAGCAAGTTTGACAACTTAATATTATTTCTAAGTATATTCAACGTTAAGTGAAGAATGATGATCAAGGGCATTAGTACATAGATATATCTGTCTGAGATCTAACATGTCGTAAACGGGTGGTGCGGTCTTTTGTCATTATGTTACCACCGGTAGTCCAACTGTTATTCACCTTATGGTCTTTCTTCAGGCTCCTCGTCATACTGGCTAAAGTAGCTCGGCGGGCGGTCAAATCTTCGTTGGTAAATATCATGCTGTCACGATGTTGCGCGTTGAACGTTTTCAAGGTCATGCTTAACAAATGTGTTATGTTTTTTGGAAGAAATCACTAAGTGGATAGACGAGGGATCGCCAGTAGATATTATCTACTTAGATTTTCAGAAAGCTTTTGACAAAGTGCCACATCAAAGATTGCTACTTAAATTAAAAGCCCATGGTATCGGGGATAGCATAACTGACTGGATAGAACAATGGCTGACTGACAGAAGACAACGAGTTGTAGTAGATGGCGAAGTTTCAAATTGGAAATCGGTTTTGAGTGGGGTACCTCAAGGATCAGTATTAGGACCTATATTATTCTTAATTTATATCAATGACTTGGACGACAGTATAACAAGTAACGTACTGAAATTTGCGGACGACACAAAACTGTTTAGAAAGGTTAATACTGATGGTGATAAACAACATTTACAAAACGATCTAGACAGATTAGTGAAATGGTCTGAGAAATGGCAGATGCTGTTCAATTTTGGGAAATGTAAATGCCTACATACAGGAAATGGGAACTTGAATGTAAACTATAAAATGGGAGCTACTGTTCTTGGTACTACTGTAAAAGAAAAGGACTTAGGAGTTACAATAAGCGCTGATATGAAAGTTTCAGAGCAGTGTGGTATTGCAGCTTCAAAGGGTAATCAAATTCTTGGATTGATTAGAAGAAACATAACATACAAGGGAAAAAAGTTAATTATACCTCTTTATAAAGCAATAGTTAGACCTCATTTAGAATACTGTATACAAGCATGGAGACCATATCGTAAGAAGGATATAGATACGCTTGAACGCATACAAAGGAGAGCAACTAAAATGATTCCAGAACTTAGAGACCTTAGTTATGAAGAACGCCTGAAAGAATGTGGTTTAACAACTCTAGAGACAAGGAGGTTAAGAGGAGATCAGATTGAAGTTTTTAAGATATTGAATGGGTATGAAAATATTGATAGAAATATGTTTTTCTCACTCAAGAAGGATAGCAGAACTAGAGGACATGAGGTAAAATTAGTAAAGGATCAATGTAGATTGGACATCAGGAAGCACTCGTTCTCACAGAGGACAGTAAATGAATGGAACAAACTGTCTACAGATTGTGTAACTGCTAGCAGCGTGAATATGTTTAAAAACAAGGTTGACACATATATCAGAAGGGCGGATTATAAGTAGGTGAACATTGTTGGACTCTCGATAAGCCAATGGCTTCCTTGTCCACTTGCCATCTGGGCCTTTGGCTTGGATGGCAAATCTTGTTAAATCTTGTTAAATCTTGTTAAGTGGAAGCGAAAGCGAATGATAATTGCTCGCTGTCTGGGCCGGCCGTCAGAGTCAACCTTCGGCACCAGCCGATGGCTGCGTTCGATGTGCTCAAGTAGAATGGGTGGTTGCAGTTGTAAATCGCCGTTGATTAACCTCATTAGTCGTCGGGTAGTCGCCACACTTCCATGGGGATGATATCTAGTTCTGGGGCTTTGCCAAGTTTCATTTGTTTGATAGCAATGTTGACTTCTGTTAGTGAGAAGGTGTTATTAATGTTGGAGTTGATCTCATAGATTGGATCAAATCGATGGTTGAATGTGCTCGTATCATCTGAAGAGAGCAATTGCTTGAATTGAGTTTTAGAAGCATCCAAACGATCTTCCCCTTATACAAAGATGGTTTTTGATGAAAAAAAAATATTATAAGCATTCTCTTAATTTGTTTTATTAAATAAATTCAGAGAATGCTTATAATTATCGTCAGTAGAAACATTCTCTGAATGGTGTACGTAGTCTCTCAGCATTATAATTCAATCACATGTCATTGTACGATAATTACACGTTGGACCACTTTGTAGGTTAACCCGGTAATTGTCGAATATGACGATGACGTCGACGATGACACAAATCAGCCAGCGATGTCAGATCCAGAGCCCCCTGTCATAGTGAACCAGCCTTGACACATCAGTACGAACAACGAAGCCGGATGTGACGTACTAGTACGAAAGTTTATTGAACACACGCAACACGTGTACAAGTAGCTAGTTCGGTGTGTTGAAATGCCATATCTGAAGTATTGCTACTTATAAATATATAGTTCTGTTGCAATATTCTCAACGCTATTTCAAGAGCCGAAGGAGAAGAAATTGTGTGCGCATAGGTTTGGCGCAGCTAATACATGGTCTGTTTGTTTTCCATGATAATAGGGGAATTCAAACTGACTTATTTCCAATATGATTTTTATAACGCAAGATTATAATCATTTCAACAAAACCAATATATGGATGCCTTCTTTATTTACAAATGCGTTAGTGTTTCGTGGCGTAACACGTTTCGCATATTTAGAGTCGTGCCTTCATAAAAAAGGTATTTATGATTGTTAGTTATGCGATTTGGATTTGTATCGACTCAGCTATCAGTGCATCTTTAACATATAAAACGGACATTGTCATCAGTGTTTGGAGACATATACCATGTCACACAGATGAGGAGGTTGTCTAGCTTAGCACCGACATGTTTTGGTAATTGTATATAGCTTGGTTTTGTGACATAAACCTGTGTTCTATATTTGTTTGTGCGTGAGTTTGTGAATTGTAACACTAGATACTAGTGCTCTCACGGTTCCGGTTTTGGAACCGAAACCGCGAGTCCCAAAGGGTACTCCGGATCTTGGTTCTACATCCTTCCAGACCAGGAACCGTCACAGCACTAGTTATCAGCAATAAACTCACACATTCTTGATATTCTAAAATTAAATCTAATGTCCACTATCCTCTCGTGTGTTGACTATAACGTGATGAAGCTGACTCGAACTATGTCGTTTTTTGTCTTGAAATAAAACTTGTTCAGTTATGTAGTTGTTTGGGATTGACCTATTTTACATCTGTGTTTGTGCTTTAGGAGTTTTAGGAATTTTCACATCTCCCCTCTTTTAAGAGTAGTCAATTCCCAGTCTCTTATACTGGAACCGTGGCAGACCCGTGCTGTGAATACAGTGTCATCGAGAACCACGATCCGTACAGACCCGTGGAAACTGGAACCGTGACAACACTACTTGATGACATTTTACATTTAGGCAAAAATAACAGTTACACGGACAATCAATTCGCATTGATTTTGTGGCTCGATGTTTCCTGTTCCATAGCTTTTACAATTTCGAGTTTCGCATTTCATTTGGCTTTCTAGGGAAAATACCGGAGGTGGTTTCCTGTTGCCTTTCTCCCGAGTGTAAGCAAGTTCCTCGGGGTTGAGATGTCCACTGTGAAGTCAATCAAAGAAACATGTACAGGTTCTGTTGTTGTTCCACATTTTTCTCTGGAGTTGCCGCAAGGTGAATATCTTGTCGCGAGACACGAAATTGACCCTGGCTTTCAGGGAGAATTGTTTCAACAACTGGTTGTAGGCGTATCTGTAAATGTTTCTACTCCCTTCTTTTGTATATTGCTGTTGCATACACCGACTTCTTTTCTATAGCTGGAGGATATGAATAGATAGAGACTCTCTGGGCATATCAACACGTCGGTGAACCTTGCACACTGCACCTCTCTGGCTCCATTCTGCTCTGAGATCCCTAGCACATTCGCATGAGACCGCAAGGTGGCCGGTTTCCGTAGGGTTCCACGACGTGAGTGCTACAGACATTTCTATGTACCAGCTCCCTTTTCACTCCAAGGACCTATATGGCAGCTTGAGCTAAAGGCGAGAGTATGAAGCAAGTACTACACACTACTCACTACACTAGGCACATACACCCACAAGATGCATATGTCAAACATTGGAGGGTGCTTAGAAATGAGAAATGTTCGCAACGAGCGTTCAGGGGCCGCGGGCCGCGAAGTCCTCCAGTCTGTGAACCTATGTGAATTTCAAGAGCATTCGCTCAACATTCAACATATGACCAGGTGCAAAAAGTCAACTATACAGATTTCAAACATATATGTCAAGGTTTCATGCATATGTCACACCCTTGCACACTGGGTATGACATGTCACCCCTGGCCTGGGGCAGCCCCTCGATATTGAGTAATTTTTGGCTTTTTAGAGGAGAGTAACCCAACCGATCCAATTTCACAATTCACCGTCTGTGTCGCGCAACGTTAGCACGTGCTTACACTGCTTTCCTACAGGACATATCGTCGGTTGATGCTCAGCTGTTGACCAACAACCGACTGCGTTTCATGCGTTAATCGGTAAAAAGACGATTTATCGAGGTAAAACTAACTGAGACCTTCGCTTGCGACATACACAAATACACTATGTGTACCATGTTCGCAAAAAAGGACCATTTGTTTTATAGTTTTTAGTTTGTTAGAAATTATGAAAATATACGTGATATTTCAGACATTTCCCGTGAGACCGGACGTTAAATGCAAAACTGTAAGTCCTGCGGCTTATGCGTGAGAGTTGACATGTACGACAGGTGACGCCAAGTATATGCGTCACGGTCAGAAAGAGTGGCGTCATGTTTGACTGTAGACTACCGATGCAATAACACGTTTCTCACGCCATGTGTTGATGGTGGCCAATCATAAAAAGAATCACATTCAAGATTTTTTTCACGACCTTCAAAGCACTCCACGGACTTTGCACTGTGCATTGCCCTACATATCAGAGCTTCTCGGGGACCATCAACACACGCGCCACCTACGACCCAAATCCGCAGGTTTGTTGGTTGTACCCACTACAAGCCTCATAACGTTAGTAGACCGTGCCTTCTCTAAAGAGGCACCTGTGATATGTGTTATTAACAGACAAAAAACTGAAATAGCGCTATGAAATACTTTTTAACAAGATTTAACAAGATTGCCACCCCAAACAACAAGTTCCAGATGGCAAGTGGACAAGGAAGCCATTGGCTTATCGAGAGTCCAACAATTTTCTCATCTATGTGTAGCCCACCCTTATCAAATATCTGTCAACTCTATTTTTAAACATATTCACACTACTAGCATTAACACAATCATTTGGCAGTTTGTTCCATTCATTTATCACCCTCTGTGAGAAAGAGTACTTTCTCATGTCCAACCTACACTGCTCCTTAACTAATGCTGCTTTGTGTCCTCTGGTTCTACTGCCTTCTTTAAGTTTGAAGAACATATTCCTATCAACATCCTCATAACCGTTCACTATTTTAAACACTTCTATTTGGTCTCCTCTTAGTCTCCTGGTCTCTAGTGTTGTCAAACCACATTGTAATAAGCGGCTTTCATAACTAAGATTTCTCAATTCTGGAATAATTTTAGTTGCTCTTCGTTGTATTCTGTGTAGCTTGTCTATGTCCATATTACAATACGGCCTCCATGCTTGTATACACTATTCCAAATGTGGTCTAACTATTGCTTTGTACAGGGGTACAATTAACTGTTTCTCCTTATACGTGATAGTTCTCCTAATTAGCCGTAGACTTTGATTTCCTTTCAAAGCAGCAATCCAACATTGCTCTGAAACTTTCATGTCAGCACTAAATGTTTCCTTTTCTTGTGTGGTTCTACCTAGTACAGCATCCCCCATTTTATATTCTACGTCCATGTTTCCATGTCCTATGTGTATACATTTACACTTCCCAAAATAATTTATCTAGATAATCCTGTAAACTTTGTATGTTTGTATCATTAGTAACCTTTCTGAATACTTTTGTGTCATCTGCAAATTTGAGTACTTTGCTAGATATGTCATCTTCCAAATCATTTATATATATATATATATATATATATATATATATATATATATTAAAAACAGTATAGGGCCTAATATTGTTCCCTGTGGTACCCCACTCAAAACAGGTTTCCAGTTTGAAATCTCACCATTTACTATTACTCTCTGTTTTCTGTGTGTAAGTCACTTTTCTATCCAGTTGATTACATCACTACCTATGCCATGGGCTTTTAGTTTAAGTAACAATCTTTGAAGTGGCACTTTATCGAAAGCTTTCTGAAAATCTAAGTAGACAACATCCACTGGTGACCCGTCGTCTATCCACTTGGTAATTTCTTCAAAAAAACATAAGAGATTAGTTAGACATGACCTTGCTTTAAGGAACCCATGTTGAGATGTATTTATTAATTTATGTTTTACAAGGAATTCCACCATGTGGTCTCTAATTAATGTTTCGAGTAATTTACATACAACTGATGTTAAACTCACTGGTCTGTAATTTTCTGGCTTGTTCCTCGATCCCGTCTTAAATAGTGGCGTAATATTTGCCTCTTTCCAATATGAAGGAACTATTCCTTCTTCTAGTGACAAGTTAAAAAAAATTGCAAGTGGTGTACTAATTTGCTCAAAAATTTCCTTAAGCAGTTTTTGTGTTATCCCATCAACTCCAGATGATTTATTATCTTTCATCTTCTTAATTTTCTTTGCTATCATTTCAGGAGTTACAAATAACTGCCCTAAATGTTCTGATTTATTGCCCTCAAATTTAGTAAATGGAACTAGAAGTGAGCAGATATCTTCTGTGGTAAAAACTGAGCTGAAATACTCATTCAGGACCTCTGCCATTTGAAACCCGTCTGAAATTATGTTTCCCCTGTTGATTTTTAGTGGTCCGACCTTATCTCGAACTTTTTGTTTACTCCTTACATAAGCATAGACACTCTTGCTGTAATTTTTTGTATTATCTGCCAGTTTTTTCAAAGGTTCTTTTAGATTTTCTAATTTTAGTTGTAGCTACGTTAAGTGCCTCTTTGTAATTTGCATAGTCTTCATCCTTTCTGGTACGCCTATAAACCCTCCACATAGTTTGCTTAAACACTGTTTTACTAATAGCTTCCTTTGACAAGTGTTTCTTTCTAGACCGTTTTCCTTGTTTTTTCAAGGGAACCAATTTATCGATGATACTCTCAATTTCATATTTTAGATTATTCCAACATTCATTTGTGGTCTTATTCATCAGCATGTTATTCCAATCTAGCTTTGCAAAGTATTTTCTCATATCTTTATAGTTACCTTTGTGGAAATCATTGCTATTATTGTATTAAAAAAATTCCCGCAATCGTTTTGTTGGCGCCAAAACAATCGTGTATCTATGCCAACGCGTACTCGATCGCGTTCGAACTTATTCAAACGTAAGATCGACCGATTTTTGTGCCATGATGCTGGTGTTGTGATTGTAAAATTTAAATATCTGTAGGCATTATTGTAGGTACGATGTATTCTTTGCTAACGCAATAATTCTTTAAATAGTTGGTGGCTAGGATCGGGCTCGCGTTGTCGTGGATACGATTGTTCTGCACATTTGCTAAACAACTTGTCAACAAATCTAACTCCCTTAATTTTAAGTACAATATTGGCGTCGACAAATGTAGTTTTACATTATCCACCAGAGGCACCACGGGTTACTTCGGTAACCTATATTACTGTAAACTGTCTAACGGACAATCTATGCCGAGCCGCACCATCGATTGCAAGAAGTTAATAATTCCATTCCAGTGGCGACGCGTATGGGATATTCACGCACCGGGTCGGGTTTTGACTCGGTTGAGTGACTCGGAAATGTCGGCGCGTGCAACGGCAGCATCAGCAATAGTGATTCACCGTAACTTCCTGCTATAGAAGGTCGTGTCGTAAACCGATTTGAGCAAATGTCTAACGACAAGTAGGTTTAAACCCATACACACTTGTCTACCGTGGATCGGGTCTATAACCCGAAGCAATGACCTCGACCTCACCACCAGCGCTCGGCAGATTGTAAGTACACATCAAACAAGCTATATGCAACTCTGTTTGCTCTCGAGCTGCGCCGATCACGTGTCAATGCATGTACAGCGAGGGGTGTCACACTCCACTGCGTCGTTTGTGAGGGGTGTCACACTCTACTGCGGTGTGTTAACTCCATAGTGAGGGGTGTTTCACTCCACTGCAAGGGGTGTCTCACTCCAGTGGGAGGGTGTCATATTCCACTGCGTCGTTGGTGAGGGTTGTCACATGCCACTGAGAGGGGGTGTCACACTCCACAGCGAGGGGTCTCTCACTCCAGTGCGAAAACATGCTACTATCGTGATCTTTCATCTGTTAGTATTTTCGAAAATGCTCGATTTGTATGTTTCTTTTTAAAATGTTGCCAGTATCCATAGCTGTTTAGTAGCAGAACACCCACCAATATTCCTCTCGCGTGAGGTGGGACGGGCCACGTGACCTTTCAGGGGTGGAGCTAGGCTTGTTGGCGGGGGCGTCAATCGTAGTCATATGTCATTCTACTTACGAACAGGGGGGGGGGCGACACGCGTGACACGTGTTGTTCTACTTATATAATTGTTAATATTAGCCGGCTGCTAATACTTCAGCCTTTACATTGACACTAGTTCCGATGTAGGCATATATAAGGGAGACCGTGACTAGTCCGCCTCCATGGACACTCTACTAGATCTGGAGAATGTATTTGTAGAGCTAGAGGATCAGTTTCGGCCTTAAATAAAAAAATATCTTGTCCACATTTGTGCTATCAACAAATGCCAAAACTGTTAAAAGCCAATATCCAAATCTGACTCTTAGTAGACCTACCCAAGCATGGGCAGACTTACCTCATGTCGGGGAAAATCCGCCCAGGGGCCGGGGCAAGTTTGCCCCACACGTACTTTAAGCAGCAAATACACAAGAACAGTGCAGTTTTGTCTAATTTTTATGTCAAAAAAAAACGTCATGTTTCTGACACACATTTGTTAGAAACTTAAAATCCTCACAAATTCTGTTGTATCTGTGAAATAAACCAGGCAAACAAAACATAACGTTTGGCACTGCATCGGCTAGAAAATGGTGAAATAAAATCTTTTTTCGCCACTTTTTTACTAGAAAATAACATTAAACTGGACAATTGGAAGTATTTATTAGAATGCATGTTAGTGGCTTTATCCTGAGCATTTTACATCAGACATCCTAGGGACGAACTTGCCCCAACACAGAGACATATTTGGTGGCGGCAACTAAATCCCACTGACACTGGATAGAGCAACAACGCAAGATCCAAACAATATCTCTGACATAAGGGCCTTACTGAGCACTCTGAATGTCTAACCAATGCTACTTATAAGTACTGTGTCTGCAAGCGCACTACTCCAGTAACAATGGTTTAGACCACAATTTACAATTTAGTCATTTAGCAGACGCTCTTATTCAGAGCGACTTACAACAAGTGCATTTAATCTAAGTTGGTAAAATAACTACAGGTCGAAATAACTACATGTCACTATGATAGCAAGCAAGTTTTTTTCCACAAAAATAGGCGTTAATAGCCATTACAGTGCCTGAAAAGAAGAATATTTTTAAGAATATTTTTTCGGGGACCCCCAAGAGTCAGTGGTCATTTCGAACACTGCGCTGCGTGTAGTTTGATGAACCGTGTGACTTAATCGGAATAAAAGCCGGTTGGTGGACATGCCCCGGGGGCGGACTAGTCCCGGTCTCCTTTCGTGTTCCTTTGTGATAATATTTGCCACGGACACAGGGGGTCTAAGACCCCCTTCATGGCCTGGGGGGGTCTTGGGAGCCCCAAGACCCCCCCTGGATCCGCTGCTGCCTTTGAGAGTTTTTTTTTATTTCGATTCGGTTGCGTACAAAACAGCCATGCAAAACTTACTTGGCGTTTCTTCACTAAAAACTTACTTGGCGTTTCTTCACTAAAAACTTACTTGGCGTTTCTTCACTAAAAAGCAATGAAAGGATAATATAAGTCCTTACGTAGCGCTTTACACTTCACCACGGCCGACCTGTTCGAACACCAACTCAACGTCTCTGGTAAGCATTCAGCCACACCGCAATCACTGCGCAAAGACTAGTCATTCATTTATATCCAACCTGTCTATAGCCAGGTACTCATTTATACAACTGAGTGGACTGAGACATTGTGGAGAGAATGAAATTGCCCAAACATGGCTGCAAGTGTATTCGAACCCAGACCCTGTCGAATAAGAATCTGACGTTCTAACAACGCGGCTACTGCGCCCCATAATTGGGACGCAAAACACAAATATCCGGTCGTCGTCGTATATCAAGCAGTAACAAACGAGTAGTATGTCGAGGCAGTGAGCCGTGACGATTGTCTCCAGTGAACAGCATATTTGTTGCCAATCGCACTTACGTCTGAACACTGTAACCATGTGTACCACATATTGGCCAAGCTGTTTGTAGTAACCTGTTTAGCAACACTAAACATGCAGTAAAGGAGATCTAATCATTTCGGGTTTGCCAGTTGGATTAACTTGACTGACTAGCAGGGCTTACACACATGTCTGTGCCGAGCTTGAACTTGACTGACTAACAGGGCTTACACACATGTCTGTGCCGAGCTTGAACTTGACTGACTAGCAGGGCTGACACGCATGTCTGTGCCGAGCTTGAACTTGACTGACTAGCAGGGCTGACACGCATGTCTGTGCCGAGCTTGAACTTGACTGACTAGCAGGGCTGACACGCATGTCTGTGCCGAACTTGAACTTGACTGACTAGCAGGGCTTACACGCATGTCTGTGCCGAGCTTGAACTTGACTGACTAGCAGGGCTTACACGCATGTCTGTGCCGAGCTTGAACTTGACTGACTAGCAGGGCTTACACGCATGTCTGTGCCGAACTTGAACTTGACTGACTAGCAGGGCTGACACACATGTCTGTGCCGAGCTTGAACTTGACTGACTAGCAGGGCTTACACACATGTCTGTGCCGAGCTTGAACTTGACTGACTAGCAGGGCTGACACACATGTCTGTGCCGAGCTTGAACTTGACTGACTAGCAGGGCTTACACACATGTCTGTGCCGAGCTTGAACTTGACTGACTAGCAGGGCTTACACACATGTCTGTGCCGAGCTTGAACTTGACTGACTAGCAGGGCTTACACACATGTCTGTGCCGAGCTTGAACTTGACTGACTAGCAGGGCTTACACGCATGTCTGTGCCGAACTTGAACTTGACTGACTAGCAGGGCTTACACGCATGTCTGTGCCGAACTTGAACTTGACTGACTAGCAGGGCTTACACGCATATCTGTGCCGAGCTTGAACTTGACTGACTAGCAGGGCTTACACGCATGTCTGTGCCGAACTTGAACTTGACTGACTAGCAGGGCTTACACGCATATCTGTGCCGAGCTTGAACTTGACTGACTAGCAGGGCTGACACGCATGTCTGTGCCGAGCTTGAACTTGACTGACTAGCAGGGCTGACACGCATGTCTGTGCCGAGCTTGAACTTGACTGACTAGCAGGGCTGACACGCATGTCTGTGCCGAGCTTGAACTTGACTGACTAGCAGGGCTTACACGCATGTCTGTGCCGAACTTGAACTTGACTGACTAGCAGGGCTTACACGCATGTCTGTGCCGAGCTTGAACTTGACTGACTAGCAGGGCTTACACGCATGTCTGTGCCGAGCTTGAACTTGACTGACTAGCAGGGCTGACACGCATGTCTGTGCCGAGCTTGAACTTGACTGACTAGCAGGGCTGACACGCATGTCTGTGCCGAGCTTGAACTTGACTGACTAGCAGGGCTGACACGCATGTCTGTGTCGAGCTTGAACTTGACTGACTAGCAGGGCTCACACACATGTCTGTGCCGAGCTTGAACTTGACTGACTAGCGGGGCTTACACACATGTCTGTGCCGAGCTCAACCGTGGATCACTAGCACCAACGTGAAGAAAAACACGCCTGAATCAGTGCATACACAGGACATGGAAACTTGGACGAAGTATACAATATAATATGTCCTTTGTACCTAAAACAAAACTTAACTTGGGTAAACGTGCTTTCTCTGTCACTTTAAAAAAAAATGTGTGTAAAATCTTGATAACGACGCTGATTTGCAGCTGGCGCCCACTAAAATGGAGTCGTTACGAATCGCACGTGCCATCGATAGAGCAAAGCAGTAGTAAATTTAGAGTTTGGTGGAACATTTAGGCCAGCTGTGCTTTACAGCGAGTAAGTGACACAGCACAACATTTGGTCACAATGCATATTTACTTTTCCATGTGAGAAAATGGTTTTGAGAAAATGTCAAGAAAGTCACGTCATAGGTCACGATGAGCAAATATCGTGTCAGGAAACGTCCAGGTGTCATATTCAACCGCGCTATCCCAAAATTAACAATCATTGAGAGAGACTTATTATTTATACATACTTTCACTCGTACAAAATATAACAAGTAAAAGTTAGTCATGTTGAAGGCCTGTGGTGTGTAGTACAAGTTTATGAGTAATTCAAGCCTCTACTGAAAGCAGTTTTTACAGTCATCAATCAGCAGTTTTTATCAACCTCGTCACTCATAATCTTATTTATTTTGACCATTGACCTTGCTGTGAGCATGGGTCATCGACAACAGCTTTCTACTGTGTCCTGTTATTTGGTATCATTATTATTTTATTCCATATATACGAACGGATTATACACACGCCACTCATAAGCATCAACAATAAAACCGACCATTTCAAGAATAACAATAAATTGGATATGACGGTTGTACCTAAAACCACAACTCATCCTAATCGTTGTAATTTATTCAAGCGTCTCGATCTTTGTAGTGCACCAGGAAGGGATCTTTACGAGGTTCTGGAGGTTCCGCGAACGGCAACCGACGATGAAATCAAACGATCTTATCGGAAGGTAGGTAACTATTTCGCCGTAAGCACTGACTACTTGCCCCTCCAGCGCAAGCAAGGTTTCGTGGTCTCAATCACGAAATCTTTCATGGAATTCGCGTTCGTTTTACATAAATAAAAACGTTGTGCTAATCAAAGTTTATGAAGTAAGATTAAAGCAAAGTATATGCCCCTTCACCCTACGAGGGTGGGGGACAGTTGTATCATAGGTTGGGATAATCGAGAGGGAGAGAGGGGTAAAGACAGACAAAAGGAATATATATATATATATATATATATATATATATATATATATATATATATATATATATATATATATATATATATATAGACAGACGGACGGACGATGGATGGATGGAGACTGAGGGACAAAATACAGACATACAGACATACAGACAGACTGACAGACATGCAGACAGACAGATATGCAGACAGACAGACAGACAAGCAGGTAGGCATGCATGCAGGCAGGCAGGCAGGCAGACAAGCAGGCAGACAGAAATATATATATTAACTAGGTAAAGTGTGTCAGTTTAACTCAACCGTCACTTATATAGTGCGCGACTTGGAAAGAGTTTTAGTTTTAAATCCCCATCATTGGTCTCCTGAAGAATAGTCGACATACTAGACGATGCCCCGTGTGTTACAGCTGGCCTTGAAGGTGCACCCAGACAAGAATCCTGATGATCCGGACGCCGCAGAGAAGGTAACGTCATGCCTTACTAAATCATTAGCTGGCTGATTTTTAAATGCTTATTACCTATGTACGTTTGCTTGTAAGCAAACATACACTGGAATTAAGTGCAGCAACAACACACCCTTACGATAAAGGACGGCTATACGAACTTTCAAACCAGAGGTGCCAAATTAAAGCACCAGGGGGCAGGAGATTCTCCTGCTTTAGTTGAAACAAAGGAAGCATCGCAGTGAACGCGGAGTGGGGGTAACCTCTCACACAATAAGGAAATCCATCATCATTGTGCGTTACGATGTGTTGCAGTTCAAGACACTGAATCAAGCCTACGTGATCCTGAGCGATCCGAAGAAACGGGACATTTATGATCGAGTCGGTCTGTACGGTCTGAAAGCCGCCGAACAGTTCCAGGATCAACCGGCCTGGGAGGACCTGACGACCTGTCAGAAGGTGGGTCCACGGTGAACAGCCAATGTGCCGGAGACTCCATTCCTGGGGGAATTCCAGTTGTGACGTAGACCATATGATTAGACACACGCACGCACGCCCGCCCGCCCGCACGCACGCACGCACGCACGCACGCACACACGCAAACGCGCACTCGCACACACAACACACACGCTCACGCACACATGTACACGCATTTGCACATGCACGCACGCACACGCACACACATTTTATCTGTCACACGCACGTACGCACGTACGTATGTACACACGCACGAACATATCTTTTATTTATAAATATGCACATAATTTATGAATGTTTTTAAATAATAATAAAACATTAAATTAGAACTTTTTCCTTTCCAAGACAATTAACTTAGATTAACAATTATTAAATAGAACTAAGATTAAATTTTATATATCTTTTAAAAAATATTTTGAGAAAATATGCCAACATTTAACGTAGCACTCTAAATAGTTTATTTACCGCGTATTGATTGGCGAGCGATCAGTTCCTACGATTTTATTAATTTAACATTTGTTGACGTTAAAATTGTGCAGTCTGCAGAATACGACCCTGTTTACAGGTGGTAACCGTGTCGTGTGGAATCTTCTGTGGCGTAATCACGGGTTGCTACTGTGGATGCTGCTGCTGCTGTTTCTGCTGCTTTTGTTTCTGCTGCGGCAAGTGTCAACCGGAGTTCGACGACTTAGAAGGGGACCCCGCCAATATATATGTAAGTACCGTGTCCCGAAGGAAGATTAATTTGTGTTTGTCTGTGACACACAACTTGGATGCGCATGCAACTATTCAGATCGACCGACGGACTGATTGTTTGTAAAGGCCGGTTACACGAGCGATTTGTATCCCGATTTGTCGTGGGTGTCCTTAGACGCTAGACACTGCTACTTAGATCTTGAATCGCGCAATTCCCGATTTGAACTTTGATGAAAGGTCACAAATGGTGCACCTACTGTCGGTCGGTTGTCGGCCACAATCGGGGTAAAATCTTAGCGACTTTGGGACTTCTCCAAAATCTCCCCAATACAGTCGTTCAATGAACTATTAATTAATGTTCTCCTCAAATCCCCCCTACTTTCAAACAGTGACCAACCAATGCAGCACCACAACGAGGTATCCTGCCGGTCGCGTAAGAAGATATAGTCGAAATGATCTAGCGTAAACCTACACTTAGAACAGCTGTTATTATTATTAATGGTCGCTCACTGAAGAATGTCGGTTTTACCCCATGAACCGGTCTGTATTGGGACTAGGAAAACATGCTTGTCATAAACAGGTATTCTTCTGGGAGACTCATTATACGTTGTCGGTATACCGTCAACGGATTTATCCTAGATAGCTACCCGTTATTACAAGGTGTATGTAGTAGCTATTTACAGGACATGCATGGTTTAGCTACACCAACAACAGGGTTCCACTGAATGTACAGTTCTAAATGTATATTGTTACTCACACAGTTGAACTAGTCACTGTGTATTTTTCTTTGTTAGGAGCTGTCTTTTAACAGGCTTGTAATATATCCAAATCTGCATCTAAGCCAACATCATATGATAATACGCGGGTCATCTTTCAGGAAAATCCTACCGTGGGCGAGGACGCGCATAACAACGAAAACGAGGGCCAACCAGTGACTTCACAGCCACCGCCAGCTATTGTCATCCTGCCGCAATGAGGATGGGCGGGCGACGGACAAGGCCGATACGGATGCATCATCTGGTCAGCCTTGTGACGTAATCGGTGGACACTGTTTTAGTCGAATTCTTCACACGTGCCTTATTGTCATTACACATATTTATGCCGGTGCGCACGCATACTTGCCCACATGCATACAACCATATTACAAGTTTTTTTATATCGCAGCCGGTGATTGCTTCAGTATATTCAAATCACGCATACATGATATTGTTATTTGTTGTCGAATAACAAAGCTATGTGATAAATTATATTATGATTATGCTTGTTAGATTGTGCATATTGGCTGGATGTTGTGTTAGTTGTTAAATGAAAGACTGAAACCATAGTGCGTGCGTTCGTGCGTGTGTATCTATATATATATATATATATATATACACACACATATATATATATATATATACATATATATATATACATATATAGTATATATATATATATATATATATATATACACACACACATATAGTATATATATATATATATATATATATATATATATATATATATCGGATAGCCAGTATGTTACTTCACCATTTGTAGGCTTTACTATAATAATAATAACTTTATTTATAGACTAAAATCCAAAGTAAAACTCAATAGTGTTTACAAAACTATGAAACTATTAATAGTAAAGTGATCAATATCAGTTGTCTAGCCAAATCATTCAATTAGTATGTACACATTCTGTTGCGAATGATTTACAAATGTATGTATGTTTGTATGCATGTATGTATGTTAATTGTATGCATGCATGCATTAACGCATGCATGTAAATACAATGTTTTGTATAGAAGTACCTAATACGTATAATTATCATTACTTTTGCCTGTTTTAAAATGTATCGATTGTTTGTACAATCTTGTATAATTGCACAGACAAATATGATTACGTTATTAGCACAGGCGTTTAATTTGCATCTAATTGCAGTACAAATAAAAACATAAACATGATACTGAATTGATGTGGCCGTCCTCACGGGGAGTGACCGACGTAGGGAATGATACTGGGTTGATGTGGCCGTCCACACAGGGGATGAACGACGTAGGGGGTGATACTGGGTTGATGTGGCCGTCCTCACAGGGAGTGAACGACGCAGGGGATGATACTGGGTTGATGTGGCCGTCCTCACCGGGAGTGAACGACGTAGGGAATGATACTGGGTTGATGTGGCCGTCCTCACAGGGAGTGAACGACGTAGGGAATGATACTGGATTGATGTGGCCGTCCTCACAGGGAGTGAACGACGCAGGGAATGATACTGGGTTGATGTGGCCGTCCTCACATGGAGTGAACGACGCAGGGAATGATACTGGATTGATGAAGCCGTCCTCTCAGGGAGTGAACGACGTAGGGAATGATACTGGGTTGATGTGGCCGTCCTCACATGGAGTGAACGACGCAGGGAATGATACTGGATTGATGAGGCCGTCCTCTCAGGGAGTGAACGACGTAGGGAATGATACTGGGTTGATGTGGCCGTCCTCACAGGGAGTGAACGACGTAGGGAATGATACTGGGTTGATGTGGCCGTCCTCACAGGAAGTGAACGACGCAGGGAATGATACTGGATTGATGAGGCCGTCCTCACAGGGAGTGAACGACGCAGGGAATGATACTGGATTGATGTGGCCGTCCTCTCAGAGAGTGAACGACGTAGGGAATGATACTGGGTTGATGTGGCCGTCCTCACAGGGAGTGAACGACGTAGGGAATGATAGTGGGTTGATGTGGCCGTCCTCACAGGGAGTGGACGACGTAAGGAATGATACTGGGTTGATGTGGCCGTCCTCACAGGGAGTGAACGATGTAGGGAATTATACTGGGTTGATGTGGCCGTCCTCACAGGAAGTGAACGACGCAGGGAATGATACTGGATTGATGAGGCCGTCCTCACAGGGAGTGAACGACGCAGGGAATGATACTGGATTGATGTGGCCGTCCTCTCAGAGAGTGAACGACGTAGGGAATGATACTGGGTTGATGTGGCCGTCCTCACAGGGAGTGAACGACGTAGGGAATGATAGTGGGTTGATGTGGCCGTCCTCACAGGGAGTGGACGACGTAAGGAATGATACTGGATTGATGTGGCCGTCCTCTCAGAGAGTGAACGACGTAGGGAATGATAGTGGGTTGATGTGGCCGTCCTCACAGGGAGTGAACGACGTAGGGAATGATAGTGGGTTGATGTGGCCGTCCTCACAGGGAGTGAACGACGTAGGGAATGCCGATGTTATTGGCTCTTTCTGGGTCCCTCTTCTCGTAATACGGTTCATCGGTCGGCTTGCTCGTCTCCTGCAAATGGCACCAGTAACAACACGGTGAACAAAGTGCTCAAAGCTGTGATTGCTAATTATACATGATGTGAATGCTCGAATTCAAGTGTGCGCGCATGCGTGCGTGCGCGAGTGCGTGTGAGCAGCGATCGGTTGGTTCCAAAGGTTAAATGCGAGATGTAATTAAAGATAACTAGCAGAACATATTCAAAGTTCATAAGCCAACTACGCTGTGACTGTGTGCATGCGAGTGTGCGCGCATGTGCGCGCGAGACATTCTTGTCCCACTCCTTAAAACTCCATCCTCAACTGAATGAATGAGTATTTCAGCTCAGTTTTTACCACAGAATATATCAGCTCACTCCCAGTTCCATTTACTAAATTTGCAATAAATCAGAACATTTAGGGCAGTTATTTGTAACTCCTGAAATGATAGCAAAGAAAAATAAGAAGATGAAAGATAATAAATCACCTGGAGTTGATGGGATACCACCAACACTGTCACTAGAAGAAGGAATAGTTCTTTCAGAATTGAAAGAGGCAAACATTACGCCGCTATTTAAGAAGGGATCGAGGAACAAGCCAGAAAATTACAGACCAGTGAGTTTAACATCAGTTGTATGTAAATTACTCGAAACATTAATTAGAGACCACATGGTGGAATTCCTTGTAAAACATAATTTAATAAATACATCTCAACATGGGTTCCTAAAAGCAAGGTCTTGTCTAACCAATTGCTTCTGTTTTTTTGAAGAAATTACAAAGTGGGTAGATGACGGGTCACCAGTGGATGTTGTCTACTTAGATTTTCAGAAAGCTTTCGATCAAGTGCCACACCAGAGATTGTTACTTAAACTAAAAGCCCATGGTATAGGTAATGATGTAATCAACTGGATAGAAAAATGGCTTACACACAGAAGACAGAGAGTAATAGTAGATGGTGAGATTTCAAACTGGAAATTTGTTTTGAGTGGGGTACCACAGGAATCAGTATTAGGCCCTATGTTGTTTTTAATATATAAAAAAATTATTTAGAAGAAGACATCTAGCAAAGTACTCATATTTGCAGATGACACAAAAGTATTCAGAAAGGTTACAAATGATACAGATAAACAAAGTTTACAGGATGATCTAGATAAATTAGTTAAATCGTCAGAAATATGGCAAATGTTATTCAATTTTGGGAAGTGTAAATGTATACACATAGGACATGGAAACATGGACGAAGAATATAAAATGGGGGATGCTGTACTAGGTAGAACCACACAAGAAAAAAACTTAGGAGTAGCACTTAGTGCTGACATGAATGTTTCAGAGCAATGTCGTATTGCTGCATCGAAAGGAAATACAATTCTAGGGCTAATTAGGAGAACTATCGTGTATAAGGAGAAACAGCAATAGTT
Source organism: Lamellibrachia satsuma (assembly GCA_033239005.1). NCBI lineage: Eukaryota > Metazoa > Annelida > Polychaeta > Sabellida > Siboglinidae > Lamellibrachia > Lamellibrachia satsuma. The sequence continues at coordinate 5,165,659 of BSQZ01000009.1, forward strand.
AGACCACATTTGGAATATTGTATTCAAGCATGGAGGCCGTATCGTAAAAAGGACATAGGCAACCTAGAGAGAATACAACGAAAAGCAACTAAACTGATTCCAGAATTGAGATACCTTAGTTACGAAAGTCGCTTATTACAATGTGGTTTAACAACACTAGAGACCAGGAGACTAAGAGGAGACCAAATAGAAATGCTTAAAATAGTGAACGGTTATGAGGATGTTGATTGGAATATGTTCTTCAAACTTAAAGAAGGCAGTAGAACCAGAAGACACAAAGCAGCATTAGTTAAGGAGCAGTGTAGGTTGGACATGAGAAAGTACTCTTTCTCACAGAGGGTGATAAATGAATGAAACAAACTGCCAAATGATTGTGCTAATGCTAGTAGTGTGAATATGTTTAAACATAGAATTGACAGATATTTGATAAGGGCGGGCTACATATAGATGAAAAAATTGTTAGACTCTCAATAAGCCAATGGCTTACTTGTCCACTTGCCATCTGGAACTTGTTGTTTGGGATGGCAATCTTGTTAAATCTTGCTAAATCTCGTTAACTGATTTAGCCTATCGCGTTCAAATATACAGTATGCGAATAGTTTATGTAATATCCGCAGTCGATTTAATAAAAAATGCCTATTTGTTTACAAATCATCGAAAGAATTAATTTAAGTCGTTAGATCTAGTAAGGATCAAAATAGTGGATATCCAAAATGGTAAACACTGTGCGAGTCAATGTCTATCATGGGTTTGACTTCAATCCTGTTGCCGATCATATGACAAAGTTAGATTTTTCAGCATTTCGATTTTCACTTCACTTAATGCTTGAACAAGCATTAAGTCATTTAAGAGTTTGTCTGAATTCGCAAAAACTACGCACAAAAGTTGCACAAACGAGCTAGCATGTAGCAGTGGATACTAAGTAGGTTTGGTTGATTGCAAAATTAATCTGAAATGAGACTAGCAAAAAAATCGAATTGAGAAAGGACCTTTAATGTCACAGGCTCCCGTCACTTATTCCTGTCCCACCCCCGGTGGTCTACGCCAGCATAGTCAGGATGAGACGAAATAAGGAATTTTACGATTAACCCCATTCACCTCGGTGTTGCCGAGGGAAAATTCACCGACAAATTGCGTACATAAAGACGATAAAACACAAACGTAATTGCGATGCCTAATGTCCGCACTGCTTTAAAGATATTTTCCAAAACAAACCACACTAAATCACTGCCGCCACCTACCGGTTTTGCTTCTGTCACCATCTCAATGTCGGTGACCTCTGGTGGTTTTGATTTAAACCAAAATACAATGACGAGCAGCGCCACGAAGACACCGGCGGATAAGATCGGTACTGCGACGTTGACAGCCGTCGGCCAACAGGCGTCGTTGCCACTGTCTGCTGCTGAACAATCCAGCGTCTGCAGTGTTGAAAGAACGACCAATGAAAACAAACGTAGCGACAAGAATGCGGCAGACATTTTCAATTAAATAAAGAATTGTTCTCCACACAACAATAAAGCTACTTAATGTGTGATGCCAAAATCGTCAATGTTACTATGGCTTCATCGAACTAATTCTAAGAAAATCTTACATTAAAGGTTGGTGCTAGTTATTGTAGGCTACGTTTTGTAGAATGGTTTTTTACACATTTAATAATTGTGGTTGTATTTAATTTAGCAAAAAGAGCGATCGGTAAAATATTTCATTTACCGTCAATTCCTGAATTGATTGGAACTTTTCTTAGTACTAACACCATTAACATGTATTGACAAGTAGGGGAACACAAGTAGGGGAACACAAGTAGGGGAACACAAGTAAGGGAACACAAGTAGGGGAACACAAGTAGGGGAACACAAGTAGTGGAACACCGTACAAAACGGGCCCTTTAAGCAAGATTTCAACAACCTGAACTCGTCTGTGCCCGTCTCGTTTCACACTCAGTTCGCGAAAAATGTAACATATCTAATATCCACTACGGCATGTAAGATCCACTACGGCATGTTAGATCCACTACGGCATGCTAGATCCACTACGGCATGCTAGATCCACTACGGCATGTAAGATCCTCTACGGCATGCTAGCTCGCTTGTGCCAAATTTGTATTTAGCTTTGTCGAAATCATCGGACAAACTATTACATTAATTTCGGTCCACTGGCCGAACCAACACGCTGCCGAAAAAGCGACGTCACACTTTTTGCGATCTTATCGACGCTACTCAATTTAACAAGTTACCCGTTCTAACGATTGATATATTTCCGCAAAAGCATGCACTGTTTAATTAAACCTTAGCAAAATTAAATGATCTAAACTATAAAACTAAGCTATGAACTTTACGAAATATACCGAAACGTGAGGGGAATAATTAATGTCACAGTACTGATTAATAGCTTACCACATTATATACTCCCATCTCAGTGACTTTGCCGTGTGTTATCCGGTCTATTCACAGCGACATCGATGAGACACTGAACTATGCTTCCGTGGTTGTCGTAAGATACGAACGCAGTATAACTGCGACTGGTCCAAGTTTCAAGAGCACTATGCGCGCGATCTCTACCTGACGTGCACGTAATGACAAACACAGGTGCAGTC